>JAQIVE010007213.1:0-10680 GCA_034698285.1 Sminthurinus bimaculatus
CTAACTAAATCCAAAAACGACTCTGACTCCAACTATTTTTTTCCCTGCATCAGCCCGCCAGCTTTTCTTTTACCAAATAAAGGGACAAAAAAACAAGTCGGAGGCGGAGGCAAGGACGAGAAACGAGAGATGGAATTTCGGCTTAAGAAACAAAGTAGAGAATATGGAATGCATGTACATTGTACATCTTATGAAGTAGGATATTTGACGTTTTAAGAAAATTCTGGGAAAATCATGGGAGAATCTCAATCCGACTCGACTGACGACCGACTGTGTAAAACACATATGGGAATGTGGAGCAGTGGTGAGAATTTGCAAATTTTTTTAAGTGAAAATGTGTGCTCCCCAAATATGTGTATACTATATACATATACGCGCCTACAGAAGTAATAAGTATGCATACTCTACACAGTTCTGGGGCTTTTTCCACTTTCACTTTCCATTTGTTCCCATTCTATCCTCTCCTCCACCTTTTTTTGATTCAGACAAGAGTCTTTGAGCCAACTATGTATAAGCAACGAAGCAGCCACCAGCCAGACGACAAACATTAATTCACATTCAAGGAAATATGAACTAATATTGAAATCCATATGACACGACCAGCCTCCGTTCCCCTCGACTTCCTGCATCCTCATATTTTTTAGACTCTTCCCTTTGCCCTTTTTTCTTTCTTTCCCCCTCGCACATTCTTTTGCTACTTTCATCGTCTTTTTGATATCCTACAGAGTTTCCCTACTTGTACAGTATAATATACATTATACATTGTCTTCCCACTTTTGGACTGTACAGTAATACCGCACATTGTATGTACATCTACACTTGTTCATGGGGATTTTTATTTTTGTCGGTGGAAAGTCTCGCGCATTATGCTTTATATGTCATCATCATCAACATATGAGCACATGGAGCGTACGCCAAACCACACCACGCTGCATCGTTTATCTTTTGTGACAAATCTCTCCTTTCCTCCTCGCCTTCTTTCATATTTCTGTCCTTTGTCTTGCCTCATAAATGTGTTTCTGTACATGTGAAACTGTATGCATGTAATAAGTCGAATAGTTCCGTTTCTGACGGCATTACTTTGCTTCTTATCTGCTTACAGTGTCGCTTTTATTCTTTTTTCTGTTTTGCGCTTTCATTATTTCTAGTATGGATGTACATAGTTTTAGGTATTTTGTGCCCTGCACATCCCTCGCTAGAAGCATAAAGGGCAAGAAAAACGGACAAAGTGGGGTAAGTTCATTCTTGATTTTTTCTTCAAAAACCGCCTTGTCTCCTCGAGTTTTCTTTACCCGACAATGTACACTTTTAATACCGTACATAACGAGTAAGTATGTATGGGCAGAATAAATGAGCCCAATATTTTGAGGCAAGCATCACCCTGTGAGTTGAAGTTTTAAAGGGTGACTTAAAATTGCACAAAAATCTTCAACTAAATCCAGTTGTTGTTTCTTTTAAAAATCGATGCACGTGACAGGAATGAGAATGTGACAGATTAGAGGCGTTTGTATCACGTTATTCCGCTCTAACCCTTTGTCTTTTTATCTCAAAAGATAAAGCAGTGACAGCTGACAGTCCGCCGAGTTTAGATGGATAAAAATGGGGATGATTTGTCTGTTTTGTCTTATTGTATTTCCTATTTATCCTATTCTATCTGGACATTCTATCCCATTGTGTTGTACTGTATAGTGTTGTCCTACAGCTGGAGAACCATTAAAAGTTTAAAGTTGGTATGTATGTACATTTTGTTGCTCATATGCCCACATACATTGCACAGAACACATGCTAAGAAGTACAATTTGTAAAATGGACGAAAAATATGAGGTTATGCATAAACGCTTGCTTGTTCTCTTTATTGACGTTGATGCCGGTGGACATTGTGTGTCGTACAAGCAACTATTAACAGAAGTGGAAAACTTTTATAAATACACACATCATCCATATACAAGCTCATGAGAAAACGGCAAAAAGCAGAAGCTTTACAAACTTTTACAACCAGCTTCATAACAAAACCACAAAAGCCGCAGGCTTCAAACAAACGAGGGCTACGTGATGCATAAGTATGTTTATTGTGTATGTATAATGTGTAATTTATATTAGACGACATTGTATCTTAATTGTGATACTGTTATTTTTTAATTGAATTGAAAACTGCGAAACCTAATACTGACGATAGCGTTATTGCATTGCTGCTATGTATTGTCCGTTAAAAAATATTGTGTACAAAACAAACATAGTTAAAAATTAAGACAAGAGATCACGATTTTCTGTTTTTTGTACTTTACAATTATGTACAAAGTAATGTCAATTGTACCCAGTAACTTAAAAGTAAAGTTAAAAAGAATATACAGCTATACCATACCATTGAAGTATGTGTTAAAAATATTGCCATGGCCAGCATATAAATTACATAGCACGTATTATACGTATACATCACAGAACTTTCTTCACAGATTTCCCCGCAGCTTACAAGAAGTCTGAGCGAGAAGCAAAACCTCAACATTTGATTACATCTGTATAACCTTCAAAGTTCAAATAATATTGCTATACTACATATTAATATCAGCAATAATATCCCAGGTAAACTTAAAGCATTTCCCTTTAAAAAACTATTTCAGTGTACAGCATCAGAGTATACAGCTCATTCCCTTGGCTTAAACAAAAGCTCCCCTGCATTTATGGACAGCGCATGCATACATACTTATGAACAAAAAACAATATGATACTGCAGTACATGGTGTAGAGAACGAAGATTCCCTGGAGAATGCATCGGCGGTATCCGGATTACTGTTAAGCTCCATTTTCCATATTTTCAAGCTACTTTCACCACATTAGACCGTCGTTGACTCCCTCGTCACTTAAATCTCTGGGTTTATAATGCACTGCAATATAATACCATGTGCATAATATATAATAGTATCTGTACAAGAATCGAAAATTGAAGTGACTTCTTTCAACAGCTCATAATTTCATCTTCATACTTTACCACACCATGTAGTTGAACACATGTAAAATATGTACATACATATAAAACATTAAATCTCCCGCAGATTATATACATACGGCTGATTATCTCGTTTTGCCCGTAATTTTATCAGCTAAACTGAACAACAGCAAAGTACTGAAGGGTACAGTGTACATGGTGATACGAGGAACTGAGCGTAGGAAAACAGTCTGCCACTTACATACATGCATAATTTCATTGGAATCTTTGAGAGGAGCATCTAGATTTCTTTAATTTCCTCTCCTTTCTTGTTCACTCTCTCGAGTGTTCACTTTTGCTCTCTTTTCACTTCTTGCCTGTTCAATTCTGCTTTCTCTTCCTTTCGCCATCAGCTGCTTCTTTCTCTCATCGTAGGGTATGTAGTTGTAGTCTGCATTAGGATCATTATACGTATACTGCTACTACTATCATTATCATCGCCATCGTCATCACGTTTGGGAATTCTCTTGGAATTTCTTGAAGTTGTTCAGAGACTGCCATCTTCATCGTCCCCATCGTCATGTGTGCGTTATAATTATTGAAGGAACAAGAACAAGTTTCTCTGGTAATTCGTATTAATATTACTGTGTGAGGTTCGAGGCTGAAGAGTGTCGTTAAGGACCATTTTCTCTCTTGTTATCTATCTCCACACAATTATAGCGCAGATAACACCAGTTTGGTTGCTCCCCGTACAAAAATAGAAATAGAATGTGAGACAGAGAGAAAGAGCTACAAAGGGAGATAAAGAAAGTGTCTAGGATATTACTATCGAGACTCTCTCATTTTGGAAAACAAAAGCATATGTACTTTTTGTTCATATTAACTTGGCACTTGAGCTTACTCAAGATTAACATTGAGATTGAGAAACAAGGAACAGTCTGTGGGCACAACTGGATTTTACGAGAGGGAGAAAACGGAACCTAAAACGAATCAACTCTTCTGTTTGTACATGCAGTCTGAAAAGATTTCTATTATGATTTCTTCAGCCAGCTAGAGATACCCCCCATTTCTTGTCAATTGTCAATTTACACTACGATTCTCCTTCCCAATTTCCCCTGGAAGTAACAACAAAGTGTATTGTTGTAAGAATGTATGTACATAAGATTTATTTTCTCTGGCCGTAATTGTTTCACTCGTTAAGTTATGAGAAACTCTACACAAATGTTTAATTATACAAAAATATAGCAAACTATTGCAAATTGTATTATATAAAACATTATTTGTATAAAGGCGAACCGGACGAATTAAGCAAAGTTTACTTTGAGTCTGGTATATGTATGTATATTATGCTATTCGGAAACACGATTGGACAAATATTTATAATGTATACACTATACACACTGCTCATGGGGCAAATTGGAACGGCCGTGCTTTCAGATTGTTAGACAACCATAGAAAAGTCATGTCATGGATAAATTGCGCTTTCTGTCATATTATCATCCGAGGGTGATAATAATAATTATAATATCTTAATTTTATTATTATCACTGTCATTATTTAACAAGACTGTGACGATAACTCTGAGATTTGAGAGCGATGATGATGCAATAAAGAGCAGTTTGAATCATCTAAACTACATACATAACTAAAATACATACGTTCTCCACACATTCTGGCGATGCATGTATACCTACACACACAGTCAAATGTTTCCCTGCAGACTCATCAATCCGAATTGCGAATTTCAACAGTCATTAACTCCAAAATCTGCAAGCATACACACAGTTAGGTATTATGCACTAATATATCTACATACATAGTAGATTAGACATAGACATGTGATAGAGCTGATGCTGCATCAAACTTTGGAACTGGAATCTGACGGACTTGAAACTTTCCCGGGAGAATCATTCAACTAACTTTAACTTTACTCAAGACGATCCTCATCATTTAAAGATTTATTTGTAAAAACGTGGAAACTCGAGATGTAGCTCAAGAAAGTTCATAATGGCACAATTAAAAGGATGTACACATATCTATAGTTATTTGATCCGACGATGGCAAGTAAAATAAAATAAGAAACGTTTGGGTTGCATTTTGATAAAAACACATTGAAATCATCGTTCAGCAAGCCACATATTTTCTATTAAATATATATATATATATATATTCCAGTAGATTGAGCTTATGCGGCACACTCTCGCAAAAATGCCACGTCAAAATAAACCCTTGTGAAATCGTGTTAAATCTAACATGATAGCATTTGAAATTTAAACTTGAATTCAGAGCGAATAAATCATATCAATTTTAATATGATTTCACAAGGGTTCATAAAAACTTAAAATCATGTCAAAATGACGTGATTTTGTGTTCGTTTGAGACAATTTCACGTCGGGGCATTAGTAAATTTTTCACAGTGTATATGTGTATGTATGAATTATTTTCACTCCTCATCCCGTCAAAAAGTGAAAAGAGTGCGTAGGAGGAAGACGAAGAAAATCAATCGCATATCGACACATGGCCTCCTGCCATGTCGTGCAATATCCATATCAAGGAGGAATTTATTTGCCACTAATACACCCACCCGTGCCGACACACATTTTTGGCTCATACAAATGTATGTATGTGTGCAATGCACATATGCCAACAGTTTCCGTTTCAGTTCCAGTTCCAGTTTTAGTCAGACCTTCAAAGTCACTGTAAATATTTGAAGTGAGATGAGCTGAGGAGGAAGAGGAAGGAGCGGAAAGAGAAAGTGCCTGGTTGAAAACTGGAAACTAGAACAGTGTGGCACACAGAAGGGCGCAGAACATGACCGCGAAGGAAAAGGGAAAAGTAGAAGAGACATAAGACGAAGGGAATAGAAAAAGCGAATTTCTCATGTCTTGGCTAAACACATGTCATTTCACACTATCCTAGTACAGATATACATATAGGTATGGCACATATGACATTATGCTTTTTGAACGGCATGCACATGCTACAATATGCACTGTGTGTGTGTGATGTGCACAATATTTCGCTCTCTTTGGTTTTTGGTTTCAGCCTTTTCTCTTTTATTCCTTTTCATTCCTTTGGCTCCAATATAGTTATACATATATCTACGTGTGTATGAAAATGAAAGTCGACATTGTTACGAACAGGGAGAAGAGCAAAAAAGGAAAGTAAAAAAAAGGAAGGAAAGAGTGCTTTCATCACACAGGATTCGACGACATTACTTTACACTTGCGATAGATTTACCCCGTCACTGACTCCTTTCCTGTGTGAAAGTATGTACAAAATGTTTGCATGTGCATATGTACATAGTACATACAAGTCTCCGTTTTCTCACGGAGAGATGACATTTGTGCAGTACACATGGCAAATATCTTATCATATCCATACTCCATACATGTAGATGTAACACTTTATTTTACACGGGATGGGAGGGAGAGAGGGAGGCAATTGACATGGAGAATTACATTTCATCCCATTCTGCCTTCTCTCCTATCTCCTCCTGCTGTTGCGGCTCCTTTTACTTTATTTTAGAATATGTATATGGAATGAAGTCACCTCTTGGAGAAAAGAGTTGTTGTAAAAATATGAAGCCAAAGTAATTTTATGAGTAGGAGGAGTGCTTGTGGCAAAGCCACTGGAATTTGAGAAGAAATGTAGCACACTGCACACACACACACACACTTTGTGAAAAGAGTACGAATCCTCTGATTAGCTGTGAATGTGCACATGTAAATGTGAATAGGTTGAGATCATGCATGTACTTTTGGAAGTCTACAAATGTATGTATATTATGCACATAAATTCGATGCAACTGTCAGCACTATACGATCGGTGAAAGTCAAAGAGCTGTGCATCACACTGTACGCTGTACGCATATGTGTATAACATTACTTTGAGTTGAATTGAATCGAACTGAGAGGCAGACGATGAAATGGACTGTGGAGCACTTCATGCATTCTGATTCTTCACCCGACTTCACACCAACAAAACACGAGTGCTTGACTTTGACTGTAGTTTTCACATGTAGATATTGTACATTGCACATGTATGTGTATTGTATATGTATTGTATGTACGAAGCGAGGAATGGCTGAAATCAAAATATGAAAAGTTGAAGTGGAGCAAAGAGCACCTTTGAATTTGTACCTACATTGTATACGATACGATAAATATCTATTTCAGTCGTCTTTCCCCCACACCACACCACACACACTTGGGAGAAAGCGTACACGTGGGGCAACGTGTCTTCAATGTTTGCTCGCGAGACCGTAAGTTCAACGCCAAGAAACTCCACAGTTTTAGAAGGTTGACTTAAAAGTAGGCCTAAGGACTGCTCTACTTCCTATTTACTGTATTTATGTAGGCCTAGGAAGGTTGGGTGATAAAACGGGGATCTATTCCTGCCATTAATACGACTATTCAAATTCCGACATTTTGAACTTTGATGAACGAATTTGCTGAATCCAATCCGTATTTTAGTTGATGTTGTTTCAAAGGCTGTAAAGCGATAGAATTAAAGAGCTTCAAGCTAAACTGATTGATTTCTATCGTATTTCAAAACCAGACTTTATAATAATTAGTAAAAGACACAAATGAAAACTGTATTTTGAAAGCATGTGTATACTATTAATATACATAGGCATGTTTTCATTGCAGTGAGAGTCTTAATGTTTATGTCGTTACATTTACAGCGGTAAAATGTTTCAATCTTCTCATGTTAAAAGCATTATTGCGTAGAGTTTAAAGGTCAAATATGGAAGGTAGGAGGACATGCATGATTAATTGAATAAAAACGTTTGTTAAATTTTTATGCTAAAAGGGATGATATAACTACCATTAGAAAAAATAAGAGCGGAAGGAGAAACCTTCCGTTCCCTTTTAATACTTACACAAGGTCCAGATTCAAGACACTCCTTGGGTTTGTCTGACCACCGTGCGTGGGTGACTATAACGTCTACTGTATGTGTATTACAATACGTGTATAACATGCTGTGCATAATAAGTCAAGTTTACATCTTAATAAATGCATTTACATAGATTATACATGTATAGTTTTACAACTTTTAGTGTCATAACTGAACAGAAGTAATAAGTCTCAGAACTCTCCCTATTCTTATATTCCCCATCTTTCTTTTTCTCCGTCTTTCCCTGTAGTGAGCGAGGCTTAAGTGGGAATGAAATGTAAACATAAATTGGAGTGGGGAATGGGAAAGTGAGGGAGGAAGCCAAGTCACTGGGGCATAAATGCATGAAATATGAACCATGATATTTTAATTAACTCCTAAATACTACATATATGTATAATAGCATTCGTCAGGACCAACTTTGCCGAGGCTCCAGAAATTTCGGGAGTACTAGCAATGTGCAATGTGTACTGGATATTATGACACAGTTTCAAACACTTTTCGTACCAAGAACAATCAATTTATTTCCACTATTCTTTGCATTTCTCATCACGTCATGATGACTGGGGAACGAGATGAAAGAGAGAGATGCACTTGATCCATAAAATGTGGTCGATTGACAAAGTCACAAAAATACGATGATTTGCCACTTTTTTTCAAGTAACGTACTGCATCAAATGCAAAATATAGATATGAAAACGCTTACGGCTGCCCTTTGACATTAAACTTTTGATAGGCAATACTTACCAAAGTCTGTGGCTATTTTAGAGCAAGTTTGAATTTTCTATACCGACTTTTGTGGGGTGCTCAGGAATTAAGAGGGTTATAAATTAGCAGTTTTCATATCAGTTTTTGTGTGCCACACGGTAGAAATTGTCAAATCATACACATAACACATATTTCGCTTTCCTCTTAATACGCTCATAAATTGTGAAGATCCCACATTATTGCACATTTTGATTCTGCATTCGAAGCTGACATAATGAAGGGGGGGGAAGTGTGAATGTTTCTTTTGCTTTAATTTTGGCAGAAATTTCCAATCTTACACCATATCTTTATCTTTTGGCGATAAATTATGATTTTACCATCTAGAAGGTGCTTGAAATAACCCATTTATGTATATTACTTACTGTAGATTCCACATACAAAAAAAGTACCCAAGCATAAAAATACATGCGTGATTATTTATTGAGATTCTATCTACATTCTTTAACATGCCTAATTTGATATTCGACCATAACAATATACATAATACATATATATGCATGTATAAAATCGATTTTTAATAGATACGCTTTTAGTTTGTACGAAAAAATCCAATTTAATGCCTGGCGTTTCTCTTTGTGTGTTATGTAACTTGTCACACTAAATGGATTTTTTGCTTCCCTTTAATACGTAATATCGATCATAAAAATACGTAGTAAAAACATCTCAATGATCATTTTGCCGGAATTTTCTTTGTCGCTTGCGCTTTCTGAAAGAAAGCTTATACGTTTATATTAGGGCATATTATGACCGTGAATAGCATACGCACAAACATACAGTATGCATAGCAAGTTCATTCATCAAAGTTTGTTTTAGGATCCATTAATAAGCTCTCGTAATTGCCTGCCGTCCGTGCACAAGGGCAATCAAATAAATAACAGTATTTCGCCTCCGCCTCGGCATATTTTTTCAACTCGTCTCGTCTATGCATGTATAATCTTGTTCGACTCTTTCTCGTTAGTACTGACAATCATTTACTACATAATACATACGTATGAGCTCTGAGATTGAGACACAACGCACAAAAACATTGTACAGAGAGATCAACAATAAGATCAGATACTAAGATCTCGGTAACACAGATTCTCAAACGTATACCCAGTAGATAACATGATCTATTTATCCACTTATTCACCTGCAACTATTCATTTAGTTATCACTTACATTGTAATTTGAATTTCCATCGAATGATGAATCCATAGAAAGAACTCCATTATTAACGGTAAATTGTGTGTATGTATATAGTTGTGTTCAAACTTCAGGGGGAAACTTGCAGTCGATACTCAACTCCAGCTACCTTTACATTTTCGTGCTCTTTCGTGTTTTCAAAAATGTATACTCATGGTTTATAGTTGACTAGACGATAGATACACAACACAGATCAATACATTGTATTTTCGGTCGTAGTTTTCCATTGTAAATTTTACGCATTACATTATTATTTTGGTACAAATGTTATTCTTCATCCTCCGGGATATTTTCCATGAGAATATCTAACTACAAACAACATATTACAGAGATTACTAAACATTCGAAGGCTTCCTAATTCTCAATATTGCGATTTGTTAAATTTTCGATATTTACTTAAATTCGATGTACGTAGAGTAAATCTGTTATATGCCCGACCTTTGATAAATACTTTGAAAATATTTTTAGTTCATTATTCCAATTTTACAACAAAATAGCTTAAAGCTTGGTTAGAAGGTCAAAGTTCCTAAATTCTGCTGAATAGAATAGAATGCAAATAGAAGTATGAAAGTACACAGGCACAGTAATTTACATGGCAAAACATTACTTTAGAGTAAATGAGTCTCACTGTATAGTTTTAGCATAGCTACAAATATTTTAATTAGAAAAACAAGACATTTTCTCAGTAGCGTGAAAACTATCTGGATTCGAACGTTGGATGAGGAAATTTCAATTTTACTTTTACCTGATCAAGGACTTTTGCCCGTATGTTATGTGTTATGTTTATCCAGACTTCTAACAAATGCAAATAGCAAACAGGAAACATGTGATCAGCAAAATTCTACGCATTAACAAAAACGGAGAAAACTAAATACAAAATAGGCACATGTAAACCACAGATCGG
>JAQIVE010007214.1:0-10680 GCA_034698285.1 Sminthurinus bimaculatus
CATTTCCCTATCCGTGAAGGGATTGACTTGAAAATTTATACAGCGCTTGCCCTTGTAACAACACACAACATACTACGCTCAGTAGGTTGTGAGTCGTTTCCTTCCTGCTATTTTATGTCTCGGTCGGTTTCATGTGCCGGGCCCTACGTAGTTAAACTATTAATTAATCTCGTCCTTTACCTTAAGGCTATCCGTTCTAAATTTGGTATTTTCTTTAACATCAAATTGAAACTCAAAGGTGGTACTTTATTGTCTCATATTTTCTACAAAATAGTGAGCAACTTTCTCACGCACTTGCTCCCAAGAGGTAAATTTCGGGAATTTTCAAAAACCTCCTAAAAATAGCAGTGATAAAATAGTAATAAATTTTGCTCTATTTATACTTATCCTTGGGCCTTTGACTTTTCTCCCATAGAACGGCGTTTAATAACAACATTTTGTTTTTTATCGCTAAAAATAACCCGAGACTTCAACAACACTTATGACATGGAACAAGAGTAATACTTGTTATTTATTAGCCGACTCCCATTTAATTTATGGTATGCCCATAATACTTATATGTGTAATATGTATACCCTCCAATGTAAAATTCTGCGTTTGTCCTTGGAAAAACACAGACTGTCTACTGTAAAAGTGGGGCATAAGAATAGCGTAAAGCTAAGCAACAGCAAGGGTACAATAAAGAAGTACGAGAGGAGCTTGTTGGAGAGGCTTGAAACAGATGATAAAAGATATTTTCTATAGTTGGAGCTGTCCAAAGCCAAATCTTGCGATATTATATTTTAGTAATTGTGAGTAAACACTTTGGCATATCTTTGTCTGCATATATTGTACATTGTACACGCATAATACATAATAACAGAATAAAGTCACGTTGAATAATTCTCCCAATACAATTACCAATTGATTATTATCAAGTAAATAGATGTAGTCGGAAAACATCACGTGTATTTACAGCTCTTGTGGGATATTTTTACTCATCAATTGCGTTTTATTCAATAGGAACGGGATAAATATAAAATTATCTGGGCTGAGTAAAAAGAAAATAGCCATACATATTTGTAATTTGTATCGATCATTATTTTCATTATTATTACCATTATGACTAGTGTTGTGATCATGAACAGATACACATACATCGAACAATATACATACATAGTATCCGACCTTTTCATCAACTCCACTTTTCTGTTTGTTTTCACCGAAAGAAATTAGTGAGCAAAGGGGCAATTTATTTATGAGCGGATGGTATACATTAGAAATCAAGGTTTTCTCTTCATATTGATCAATGCTCTGAATTTTTCGAATGTGATGCTGAGAAACAGAATAAAAGATAAATATTCCCAGGAGATTTACCAAGAACTTGGGATTCGGGCAGTCTGGATCTATAGCTGCTCAACTACATACAATATGCATGTATAGATACGTACATACTTTATGTAATAATTAATAATGTAAAAATTACAAAATAATAGAGTAGAGTAGATAAATAGTCTATGGTATAGTAGACAATTGATAATGATGATAGTATAATGCAATAATCGTTCTGATCCCCAGGATTCCACTGGGTCTCCTTGAACGTATAAGTCCAGCGTCCAACTGTTTTTCTCCATTCTTATCTAATTAGCTCAATTATTATTCGCTAGTGTTTCACTTGATTCCCTTATTCCTCCCTGTTCTTCCCCTTATTTCTTTCTTTCTCCAGAAAGAGTCTCTAGAGTTTCTACATTCTCGACTTTATCTTATTTTTCGCATACGTATCGTATAGTCGAGTCGAGGTTGTCGAAGTCCTCGGAGTAAAATGGCGTAGCTACAGCCAGTAAGTAAAATCAGGGGGAGAAATTTCTGGGGAAAACAACGACTTAGGCCTCATTTCTTCTTCATTCTCTACTTGACATATGCATACCCTTCATTTAGGTTTATTACAGTAACTCTCTTGTCAGGCGTTATCACGCAGAGTAAAATGGGTTTGAAAGAACATAATATACATATTATGTACATGTATTCTCTTGCATTGATGGTGTAGAATTAAGAATTTAATGCTAAAGAATGAAGTAGTTAGAAAATTATAGGATGCAGTGATTGGAGAATTGGAGGAAATCCCCAGAAATAAGCTCTTCTATAATTTCTACAGAAAGATATATATGTAGATACATAACGCAGGCTTACAACTCTGATGTCTGTCTGCCCTCTGTTTTGAGCTTTTATCCTATTCTTGGCCTAAGTACTTAATCTTCGTGCTCTTACATATGCATATTCCAAATCGACGAGACTTGAGACTTTTGGTTTCATTAAATGATGTAATAATGATTCCGTACAAGTCCAAGATTTTGTTAATGAGGTTTAGCATTGAATAGAGCAAAGAATTGATTTTTGACTACTGTATTGTATGATTTTAAAACCGGATAGAAAATCTCCTTATTTTTAACATTTTGCTATTTTTATAAAGCAATAATGATTACAAAAGCTTCAAAAGTTCTTAGAATAAATAAATATACTTTAACTTTAGCTTGTGTAATTGATACTTGAATTTACATTGACGGCTAAATTATCTTTCAAAGTCTCGGTGTAATCTGCGTATGACTTTCTAGTCTAGATACATAATATAGGTACTTTTTTATTTTTCTTGTTTTCTGGGTTCGATTGGTACATTGCTTTGAAACTCTGCGGTTACCCATTTAAAAAACAAATTGAACTTTTTCGGTGGTGATGACGCAGGTCGTACATACATATTTGGCCATAATTCGTATTCTGCTTAGGTGTACAGGAAATAAACTTAACTGTTGACAAAAAATAAAAGGGTCACACCTTTTGTCACAGAAAGTTCTTCATCACAAGTTTAAACTTTTGAACTAGTCATTTAGTTTATGGAACAAAAAGGTCAAGTATTATTACAACTCTCACTGAATGTGTTACTTGACTGTTGAAAGAAAAGTTACAAACTGTATTTGTCACTGCTGAATGTTTTTCACGTACAAACCCTGATGCCTTGCTTTTCTTCTCAATATAATATGCAATTCAATAAAATCATAATAATAAGGACGGCGATAATAATATTGTATATATACGGGATACGGGAATCAAATACTTTTGCAGCCTTTGGCAACTTTTCCTTGGAGAACAAAGTTAATGTTAATAATTGAAATGGGGAAAAACTACCTATGGTATGCGTCCTATGGACAGACAGACTACAGATACATACATATGTATTTAGTATGAAGAGAGGCAAGAGTAAAATTGTACGAAAGTACACATCGAGTCGACAAAACTTATCGCCTGTGTCGCTGACCAAGACCAAAAGTGACAACTTTCAATGGCACATGGCAGACAGGTTGCCCCAAGGGAGCGCATTAATCCACAAAAATTGTTCCATCTGCTGTTTCCCTTTTCAAAGTCAGCTTACAAACTTTCTCCTTTGTCAACTTGCCACAGCCAAAGTCTCTTGCCATGTACAATGCATATAGCATATTATATGTATGTATATGTGTACAATGTAAGCTCACGCTTTCACAGTTGTAGAGCTATGCTTATGTATATAAAGCGTGTAGGTATATTTTAGTGTATTTCTGTTGACGGAACAGGAGCAAAAGTTCAAAAACTGAGAGGGACAAGGTATTGAGATTTATATCCAGTGACCACATCAAAAAATAGAGTTTACAGGTCGCAAAGTCCACTTTCCATATGTATAATGTATACGTATAAAAATTACACTGCACTCCTACTCCCCATTAAAAGTTCTATCGGAAACTTCACGGGAATTCTATTTTTTGTACGCATTCACAGTTGTTCAATCAATTTTCGTCTAAATTAATGGAAAATTTTCCATCAACACCGTATAACAAATGGCTACCTTGTTGTACATGTGTTGTTGATTGTATATCTGGATACAATATTGACGTAAAATTGTGATAGGCTTTTATAGCGAGGCTGGTCAACTTAGTTTATTATTATTTCGACCCCTTTTGTCCTGGGCAGGACAAAAAGTATTGATATAAAGCGAAAGTCTCAGATTTTGTCACAGGATATTGCATTTACGATTTTATGTATAGAAGATTGTCCGACATTTTGTATTGCATTCATGATCATCCCAATGAACTCTCAGATTGGAGACTCCCAAAAGCAGCATTTCATTTACTGGGTTTGGCTCCTAGATTTCAGATTTGAAATAGCTGGATAAAAAGGCAAACCTATAGCAGCGATGTGAAGCTCCGAAACTTCAACAAGAGTATATACCGCATATTGCGTAGATATATATGTATACATGCATGTCGGAAGTTGGAGTAACGTAAATGAACTTGAAAAAATGACCTCGGATTTTTTAACGATTGCCCGACCAAAATGAGGCCAAAGGAGGAAGCAAACTGGCGTCAGAGCACGGGAAAATGAGGATGAGGTGTGCGCATTGACTCCACTGGCGGGCATACACACAAAGACAAAGATTGCGAAAGATGTCGATGAGTACGACGCAGAAAGTGGAGGAAATAAAAGGGACGAAAAAAGAGCACACGGTCCATATATTACATATTACATTATATTTATTAACAAGACGGAAGAGGGAAACGAGTGGGGCTTGTATCGTACAATACTACAATATTATACGTACAATGGAGTGCCACGCACATGCAGAGAAAGCATACAAAATCATCATCACCCAGAGATTTTTCTCCTCTTGGCCTGGCTTTTGCTAATCCCATCATTATAGAGGGAAGCAGGAAGCTTCCCCAGCACTTATACATTAGCCAGACCTCCAGTTACATATACATTATACATATAAGGCTAAAGCTAAGATGTTAAAAAATGAGGGCTTGAAAAAGAAAGGGCAAATTCGTCGTCATCTTCTTCGTGTTTGAGTTTGTGTCCTTGTTGGCCTTCATCTTTTGAACATTGCGTATTTCTTTGCCTGGCTCTCTCTCTCTCTGTGTTTCTGGTACTTTCTTTTGCTTCCTCTCGCTTTGTCTCTCCTGACGTCTTCATATATGAAACTGCTCGACCCAGAAATGTGAATGTCGACTACACCAATAAAGCAGATGCGTCCCGAATACAGAAAAAACCCTTGAATGGACAAAAATTTTATACAGTCATTTGCATTTTCTACGCATCGCTCAACTCGTCAAATTTTCTGTTATTTATTGCTCGCGCACTACTCTTTTCTCTTCCGACAAGCTGAACCTTGGAGATTGCAATAAGGGGGAAATTAGCATTTTATGTCACAAATACCCTGCAACTTACTGCGTATAATCTAGGTATTTATTTGTTTATTTATTTATTTATGCTGCAAACTTGTTGTATCTCCCGTTTTTTTCCGTTGGGGGAAATAAATTGCAAGCCAATATCTTAGCCGATATATTTACATATTCGGCAGAATTAGGTAAAACCTGAGATATTTTTACAAAAGTAAACATACATAATTGCTGACGTCTGACAACGCAATAAAATTATATTACAAGTCAATATCAAGTGCCCATATATGTTCACATTCTCGACTGATCACCAAAAGTAACATAAAAACATATTCAATGTTTGAAGAAATTCTTAGAAAAATCCTACAAACAACAGCAATACATATTTATTTATAAAATGAAGGCCAATATGAATTTCAAAGAAGCAACGATGACTTGAGTTTTAGTTTATGTAATATGTAATGTGACACGCATGAGCGATTACTTTTGATGAGGTTTATTCCAAGTAAAATGCATTGAGTTCTAGAAGTATGCCATCAAATTCCTTCCTGAGTGCTGCTACAGCATTAAGGTTGGTTTTTGAGTTTACACTGTACATAATTGACAGTATGTTTGTCGCCAACCTCCAGATTTTGCTATGCATGAGAGGCATCAGGTTATTGCAATCTTGAGTCTGGAATTTGCGAGTCAGTCGGAGACTAAAAGGCAAAAGTCCATGTTGATGCTCCAATTGACATTAAATATTGGTTTCGAAGATTTTACATGTTGCAAAGAGTGAAAGGTTGGTGAGGACCTTTGTACTTTGTACCTTTGAACTTCTCTCGGAGGAAAGCGAGTAAATATAGCACGGACTGCATGTTTGGGTATATTTCTCAAAAATCACTTAATATTCGGGCAAAACGTTCATGATTCCTGCAAAATCGTATGAAACAACATCTCTCTCATTTTATACAGAATTTGTACTTTATTATTGTAAAGGTTAACGAACATAGTTGGCAATTATCATTCATTTCTCAGGACTAAAGGTTTAAAATGATGCATTAATGTAAATCTATAAATAATTTTATGATGACTGGCCACAAAATATTCTGACTTTGACGCACTTGATAATATACCTCTTGTCGTGGTTGAGTAATTGGTATTAATCATTAAAGATATTACTTTGTTATCTTGATGGTTGACATCACGTTCTGTCGGGATAAATCAATAAAATTATTTATGCAGATAGATACAGTCACGGATAAACATTTTTAGAAGATTGTCATCCCAATAATAGTTCATAAACGTCAGACAGAAATCACACAGACAGATAAATTCATTCAAACAGAAGAACCATACTCATAAAGCGTACATATATATTTATGCATGTATTCTTGATGTATTGATTTCCCTACACAGCTGTGTGTATCCTCAAGGAGTTCCAAGGCAAAGCTCAGGACATCCTCGAACATTTTACTGGCATTTGCATTTACCTTGCGTAAGGAATAATGAAGGTAGGACGGAGTGGGAGAAACTGCATTGTAAATATGCACATCCATATGCACTGTGTAATCAAATGAGCAAGAACAAATGCAAGAGCTAGCCGTTGAAGGCGGGTTGGGGTGATAAAAGTAGACGGGACCATCACCTCGTATTCACGTGAGAGTTTCATGTTCCTTCCTCTGGAATTGGGTCTCGGAAACTATGGAATGTTTGCTTTTTGCTTTCTCCGCTTTGCTCTTCTTGTCTCTATGCATGCATTCCGCCGACATCCAGAATATGCTGGATGGAGCAGATATTTTCACCTTCATTTACATTTTACTCCGTCGTCTATCTATCTATCTATATTTGTACTAACTATGTAGATATCATACTGCAATTCATACGGTATTATGCTATTTTCTCAGAATGTATATGTATGGACCTTCTGTGCTGCAAAGTCTTCTATCTTTATCCTTATCCGGCAAAAAACAAATAGGTAGAGGGTTTTTCAATTTCAGGTTGGCAAGAAATACTAAGAATGTTTTATTACACATTTTGTTGTTCGTTTGTGGTCTTATATTTTTCTTTATGACGTCTGTCTGCGTTGTAGAATAGAGAATAGGTATCCTCATATGTACATTGTACATAGGCATTGGAGTAATGCAACCAAAAACTTTTTAAAATTTTAACTACAAAATTACAAATTTGATTTTGATCAGTAATTTTAAGCATGATCTGGAACCTTCATTTCTTAATCCTTCAATTTTGATCTAAGGTAATAAATAAAATACTTTCTTTTTTCATGCTCCTCAATTTTGGCCTGGACTTATCTACTGTGAACAAACTTCTTCTTGGACTGAAATTTCTCAAACTGTGTCGTTTATCGGTTTGCAGGTATGCCTAATTTTTAAATGAATATTTATTTCTAACTATGTACTTGCACCCTTTTATTGTATTTAGAATTTATCTGTTACAATCATCACCAGAAACTTTTACAGGAAAATCATACTTCTCTTCCAGCAGTAATGTAAAAAATATCAATTTTTGTTTCATATAAACATTCGTTTACCAAATGCGTAATAATTTGTTTCATATTGGTAAGAAAAAACGAACTTTCCATGGAAATTCAATACATATGTAACAGCGGAGGAGTTTTCCTAATATACACCTCTCACGTGGATTATGGATTGCGTAAAAGAAATTTGAGATATCAGAGTCTAAAGTACAAGACGATTTAGGAATGGAAATGGGAATCGGGAATATACACGGCATCGCAAAGCAAATACATAGATGACATCAATGAGATCTTTATAAAGAAGTGTCAATAAAACAGAAAGGTTATTGCAGTGATAGCAAAGGATTTATTTATTTATTACTCCAGGAGGCCAATAGCCTTCCTTTTCTTTATAACAAAAACTAATAACAACATACATATACACACAGAAATTATTGAAAAGATGTGGCACGATACGAGAGGTAAAGCCATGACGTAGGGCAATGTGAAAACCTCACAACTTCATAAGATTTCCGATTTCATGTGTACACCTTTCTTCACCCTGTTCTCAATTATTTCACACATTTCGAACTTCCATTGAATGGAAAGTAGTCCAGCACTACATTTTTCAACAGTGCACACTGCCTGCCTCTAAAAACTAAATTAAACGCCGGGGGTCTTTATTTGTAAAATGTGAGCGCAGTGAAGGGAAGGTTTTTATTCCGATTTCTCCGATTACTACATTATATAATGGAGGACGAAGAGAATTTATGAGATGGGCGCTTATTTTATGGTGTGTTGAAGGTGAGTTCTTAACTGAGTTTTTACGGTACAGAGGTCTGTACGCATACATACATACCCTTGTGCAATATTGACAAAATTCCTGGGATTTCCTAACCTAACACAATTAATGTAAGCTGAGGAGCTGCCAGTACCTTTACAAGTTTAAGCTCTTGCATTTTCAAAAGGAAGCTCTAATATGAACAATATGAACATATGTGAGTATTCAGTATAGGAAACGAAATGAAATGAATTTGTTTCTCCACAACTTTGTCGTGTAAGCATAACGAGATTGCTGGCAACTTTCACAAAGTAAATATCACTTGGAAGAGAACTAACTATTCATAGAGTACAGTGGACAACGTAATGGAATTTATTTCAACTGCAGAATATGCGTCATCGGCAATCATTGACGAGTGTGTGAACATGTACAATGTACATATGTAACACTAATCGGGCATGGTAGTTTTACCTCACATGGAAAATATTTGAAGCAGGAGGATGGAGAAACAGTCTCGGTTGAAACAAAATCAAAACCAGCCCAAAAATCAATTACCTACAAGCCGAACATTCATTTGTCTCAACGCCTGAAAATTGATCAGTGTGCCAGTTTTGCGGCGTAGTTATAGGTCCATGTTTATTGCCTCCCTCGTTTATCGTTTGCGTCGTGGGCGGATCAAACTTTGAACTCGTCTCCTCGAAAATCGAAGAATGAAGGTAAATAACTGCAAACGCACAGGTACAAATAAATAAGCCCCAAGAGTAAAAACGTAAAGAGAGGCAATAACATTGGCAGCCGGGGGAATTGTAATTTAATAGGCCGGTGCAATGTACAATAGGGTACGATTAGAGGTACATACACAGAAAGAGAACTGTCGAACCATACGAATGCTCCAAAAACATGAAAGATCACATGTTTCAATCTATCTATCATTTCTTCTTTTCCCGGTTTCCCCGATTCCTGGATCTTGGAATAAATAAGATCAAAGTCCCTAGGAAGGTACTGTGTACGCCTGATTGACCAACGGCTAGATTTTCTACTCCTTGAAATGCGCATTTAAAATTTGAAATTTGTTTGCTAGATTGAGCAAGCCTGATTTCCAAGTACATACACTGTACTTCTGCCTGCGTTGTATCACCACAGAAAATTGCCAACATAATTTGCACAACTTCAGTCATTGCTCAACCCTTTTCACATTACAAGATCACCATTGCCTATTATGTTGTCCTTATCAATTATGGGAATGGGGGCAAAATGTCGAGCTCACTGTTATTGTTTTTGTTGATGTGATTGTTTATGTATAAGTACGTACATATATTATATGTACGATATATTTACTAATGCTAGGTTCTTTCACTTAAATTCGAACTTAAAAGGGAAGAAACCAGGTCCATAAAAAAACACTTGGATACATATGGTAACACGAGCGTATAAAAGCACAGTAAACAGTAAATGCATTCTCAGAATATATTGAACGACCGTAGCATGCAAAATATGCTGCGTAAAATGTTCATGTGGATGTAGACAGAAGATAAAATTAGAATCAAAACTAGAATGACGAGAATTATGAAGCAATCAAGTGATTGAAAATTCAGCCCCAAATGTGACTTGGAATGTCAGTTCCAGCTACATATACACTTAAACAGGATATACAATATACATTATACATACATATATTGTACTTACATCCAAAAACAAAATAGGGAATAATAAAGGAATAAGGAGAAATTATGATAACCTTGACGATAGGAAACGGAGCTGGACGAAAAGTCAGATGAGCACGCAAGTTGTCTCCCTTGGCAAGCATTTATTTATTTATTCTCTCTGTTAGTTGTATGCGTATGCTACTTACATATTTGTGTATCTTTATAGGAGGTACTCCAGATATGTAAAAGGTATATACATACTTGCTGATTGTAAGCTTTTGACTTTTGGCTTTCAACATTTTGCACTCGTTCATCGCATCCCCTTATTTTGCAACTCTACACCAGTAGTTAGTTCCAGTTCTGGTGATGAGTCAATTTCAGAGTTTCAATCGACTCTCTTTATTCATTAGTAGTGCTTTGCACGGAGAACTGAGTGTGCACAATTATTATTGTTATTACAATGTTATGATTATGACTATTATGAGGATTTCCAGGAACTCTATCGTGTCAAGCAAGAGGAAAATTAGAAGATGACGAGAATTGGGAGCAAGAGAAAAGACAAGAGAGAGAGAGAGAGAGAGAGAGAGAGAGAGAGAGAAATGAGTAGTGTAAAACAAA
>JAQIVE010007215.1:0-10679 GCA_034698285.1 Sminthurinus bimaculatus
CGGATTTCTCTCACACAGTTTTCATAATCGGCGTGCAAGCAATCCGACAAGTTAAGAGGCACGACATTGCATTTGAGGGCTCATTTTTATAAAAACGGAGAGTACACTATACACAGTACACACGTAACGTAGTTACCCTGTTTTTGAGAGATTCGGGCACGCAAATAATCCTCGATCCAGGGTTCTTGGTTCTTCTTCCGGGCATTTGAACCTTGAGTGGTAAACTGTTTCGAAATTTTGACCTGGTGCTCTATTAGCATTATTTTTAATGAAAATTTTCGTACTTTATGTGGATTGTGTACGTGTACACGTATAGAACACAGAATAAAGAGAGAATATTTGGGTGGACCAAGGAAAATGGAAGATGATGAACGTGGGATTCATTAAGGTTCATTTTAATTGAATCCGGTGCCGATATCCCAAATTTTTCATATATTACACTTGATTGTACTTGGAATTTTATTTTATGAGCAGTCACGATATTTGTTCATGAGATAAGAAGTTTGAAATATAGAGCGAGATTGTTGGGAAAGGTTTGGTGAAAGATAAAGATTAAAGAATGTTATGTCCAAAACTTTTTAACTTCTCAGTTTTGGTGACTTTTAATTCATATAGCATATGAAATTCGAGCAAAAATTTCGAATCAAATTATTGATTCTAAACTGGCATGATTCTCACAGGAACAACAGAGGCAGGCATAAGATGTAGCGTTGAAAAGGGGTAAAATATAAGTCACTAGTTTCACCTTTCACTCTCTCATCGCTGTCGTCACATATAATTTTTGTCGTTGAAGCTGTAGTTGGCGTGCAGTTTATCATGACCCCATTTGTTTGGAAAAGTGCAAGTTTGGAACTATACTAATGAAAATGTGGGACAAACGAGGATTAAATGATATATTAGGTAGTTTGAGCGAGTGTTGAAAACTCGATGGGAAAATTCCGATAGACGATAGAAAAAAGAAAAGAATACTTATCGGCTTTAACCTTCAACGAGGGAAAATCCATAAATTGAACCACACAAACCCAGAGACAGAGAGAGAGAACCTACAGAATCAAAATTATTTATTGCACCCAACTTCAACTTTGTACGTAGGTTTGTTTATATTTTCCCAAGTTCCGGTGTGCATACATGTGTATATACATTGTACAATATTTGTATGCTTTAAACGTCCGTCGTCGAATTACATTACACATATCACATTGTCAACTGGCTAATGTAGAATGTGGAACCGTATGATGTGAAATATTATTTATTTATTTATCAAGCTCAAAATCTAAATCCCAACTCCAAACTCGACCACGCAGCAGAGTCAGAGTCAAAGCTTTGTGCTTAAGGTATGTACTTGGAACCCAAAGGGAGAAAAATAAGGTAAAAACTATGATACGCGATCCGTAGTTGTACATGTACATACAAGTCAGATAGGAAATGATGAATGAACGCTTGTGCATTTGTGTGGATTTTCTGGGCTTAGCCAAACAGTTGCCCTGCCGTCATTTTTCAAGGGTTTCCATTCTCTTACACGTGTGTTTATACATTACACATATACATACACACATAAAGTCCTCCTTTTGCTTCATTTTTGCATTTAGAAAAACACTGACTGTATTTATTCCCTGTTTGCATATACATTATACATACGTTATTCATATGCACGTACAACAAAAATATCTGCAGTCATCTTATCTTCTTTTGGTTTTTGTTCAGCAATAATGCACGTAGTGTGAAAAATTCAGGGTAAAGGTGACAAAATGGGAGAAATGATTGCACACAGTGGTTTCTGTTTTCCATAAACTTTGTTCAGAGAATAATAAAAAATGTAGGGCAACTTTTTTATTTTGTTTGTTCAGTCCTTTTAGGGGGGACGCGTCGGTCTGTGAAGTTTATTTAAACAGCTCCAGTTCACAAAAGACAAACACAAAAAGGGAGTTGGTCGAGGACGACGAAAGTGCAGCAACAATATACATACTTATTATGTACATATACATACAATAATATTATTTTATAGTCCAGAGAAAACTGGAGAAAGCTCAAGAAATCGGATGTTTTAAGGACGTTGGATGGCAGGAGGACGAGAAAGTTTTCGACTTATGTTTTATGCATGTCACAATATCCATCCAATTCAGCCGACTTCAGCTTCTGCCTAGTCTTCTATACATTTAGCACTTTGAGTCTCCTCTCGCAGCTAGATTGTAGATATACGTGAAATAATCCACTGCGATCTTTCACCTTTCCAGGAAGACATCTTTCCACGTATATGCATCAATGTCAATGTAAAATCATATTTTCCAAAAATTCTTAATGTTTTAAAACTGTTCCCTTGTCACTGTTGAAAATTCCAGAGTTGATGCTCTTTCGAAAAAAAACTTCTTCTCTCTAGCTTACTGTACATGATTTTTTTGAAAATTCAACAATCATAAATTCAGGGGGAAAATTCAGTCCGGCGAAGCAGCATAATTTGATTTGATTTCTGTCACATAAAGTATTGTAAGTACATAAACTGTACTTATTATTAAAATTATGTACAGTTCAAATTACAAATCCGGACATAAGTTTTTAGTTATGGTCAACTTTTGGCAAACGACGTTCGGAAAGTATTATTATTTTATCTAAACATTGAGGGGGTTGTATAATAAAAATGGAGTAACGCAGTATAATATATAACAAGTCATGAGGAGGATATAATTTACAAATTATTGGGGAAAATACAAGAGCATGTTATTACACATCCGCTACAAGTTTTATGCACTGTGTTATATTGTACATATTATTTTAACTTTATAAACTGTCTATTATGTGTACATATTTTATGTATGTATACGGTTTTTGATTTTGATTTAGCCGCCTCTTAAACTGTTCACAGGTCATGGAGTTGACTTTCGGATTTATGTATATAGAGATACACTATTACATAATGTTGTTACATAAAGGGGCGGCGGAAGTCTATTATACTAAATATGTAATACGATTTTGTACCAGGTATGTATATACATACATGGCTGAGTGTGTAGTGTGTAGCAAGAGTCAGAGTCCATTTGTGTGAACTACAAGGACGAATGAGCGAGATGGAGGAGGGAGAGAGAACGTGTAATTTGTAATAAATTAGAAAATAATGTCAAGTAGTTTGGTGCTTTTGGGGTCCAAATCGAGTCGAGTCGATGATGTCGACGACGACGAGAAGGACGAGAGAGCAAAGGCAAAGGAAAATCATGGTGCAAGAACAGATTGTAAATTTCCTTCTTATATTGTACATTGTACACTAGTAAAGGATGTTCGATCCGATACGAGGTGAACACGCGCTTTCTCATCTCGGCCTTAGTCCCTTCTTCATTCATCCAATATGTATGTAGAGGTGTACATTATACAATACAATATTATGTTGTATTGTATTGCATTATGTAGCCAGGGCACAAGTCGATCGAGTCGATCAGAATGAGAACAAGCGAGCATGAGGATACGATGGCGACGACTGCAATGGTAATGGTGATTTCGATGTCGGGAATTAAATGGGAGAAAAGTATACTGCTCCAGTTGTTGCTCTCCTTCTAATCGACTGTCTACCAGAGTATTAGACAATATACACATACAAGGAATCTTATAAACCTACATAATACCCCTGGCCATTTTTGTACCAATTTTAGTTAGATTCGGGTTCATTTTCTACGATGTCCAGATTGTGAGAGATTTCAAAAGTTTTTTCCCACACGATGCAAATTTGAAAATTGCTTTTGATTTTCTGGCATGAAATGTCGCTGTCACATTGGACTCGAAAATTAGATGAATGTTGTAAATTGTAAACAGTTCAAGCTCATAAGCTAATTAATTGGGATTTTCATCCCTAGAAAAATCCATTTAGCTGTTCAGCATTTCACACTTCTATAGTTCAATACAGTTAAGTACAGCATTTTGCTCTGCGATTGTTAATTGTATAATGGAATTAAAATTCCACGACTGATTCTGGACTGAAATTTCAAAATCTTGTTTACATCACAAAATCAACGTCGAATCCAATTACTTGCGTAATATGTATATGTATAGTCGAGGTTTAAGTTTTAAAACGCGGATTGCTGATTTCCTTTAAATCAAAGAACAGTAACCCTGGTTTCCTAAAACTCGCTGGATTTTTGAATACGCATTTAACTATGCAGATATTAATATTTCCGGATTTACAGAGGATTAGTGCAGTCCCTTTCTGAGAGTAAAAAAGCGATCAGAACGTGTAAGCTTGTAGAATTTTCACATTTTACCGTTTGACAAGTTTTTCATTGAAGGATGAAACATGTTTTACCGAAACAAATCCCGCTTCATTTTGTGGAGATTTCACTGCCCTGAAAAGAGAGGAGTAAGGATTGACAGTTTGAAAATACGTGTTCACGCTAACGTAAAGTTTGCCGAAAGCCAAAACGAGAACTGACAGGTTCTTTCAATCCAGCACTCAAAACCCCGCTAACTACATCAGGTTACATTGTACTAATTATGAGAGGAGACGGATGGAGAAGCAGTAAGTATGTGCAATATGCATAGTGCCTCGATATTTGATGGACTCTTCAAATCTAATCTAGTGTAATCAAATTAAATCCCGGAATCATTCGCTCCCTCTCATGCCTTTAAGATTCAAATGCGTGTGCTTGAGTTCCGAGTTGGAGTTTATCCCTGTGATAATGAGACCACAGTGTTACTTGAATTTCATGCAAATATGCGGTGGTTCTACATAGTGTGAGATTGCAAAAAGTGTTTCATATGTTTCTCTGTATTTCCGGGCTCTTATATTGTGCATTATATGTAGTAGCCTTATGTAAAATATCCTTTCAGGCCAGAATTATCTAGGAAGAATTTTTAATAATTGAATAACCCACTGATTTTTCACTAATTTAAACTTCAGATTCGATTGGCATTGTAAATCTCGATTCAACTTTCTAAATTTTCTGCTTACATGAATTCAAACTAGTTTGTCATGTCACCGGTTTTTAAGTAAGTAAAATGTCAAGTTGATCGTTGACTCAGCTGACGTGATTCAGTTACGCTTGCAGATCGTCAGTCCAAGTATCAGTAGAAACGAGGAAATCTTGATTCCAATCGAAATCTAACGATTATTGTTTCCACGGTGGACCGGATGCCGCATGATTATCACCAATGTCATCAATGTCCGGATTCTTATTGCAATTGCCATTGTTAACATGATCATTGTCATGGGCGATGTCTACATGGTTTATTCTTTCCCCTTCCTCGTCCCAGTCCAAATTGAATGGTCTCGTTTTTCGTTTCTCTTACCTCCGGAAAAATGTACGTATCTAGTAAACTATGGAAAGGAACGGAGAGCAGCCAAGGCAAACAGGGAAGTCAAAAGTCTATTAGTGGGAAAATCCATTTTCTCATCTTGTGGTCGTCTCGTCATCGTAGTACATGCAGCAAATTACAAATTATACGGCGTCCTGGTTACTGGTTGTAGTTTCAGTATGCATAGGAAAAACCGAGATGAATAAGAAGAAAAGAAAGGGAGGTGAAAGGGGAAAAACGAACTGCTGAGAGCACCTGCTTTGTTTCAGTTGAAGCTTTGAGGATGAGGAGGTATCAAAAGGAAACTCACATCATCGCCATCATTACATTGCATCGTCACTGCCATTGCCATCGCCATCATCTCGGGAATGAGAAAGAAAATGGGCAAAATCCTTTGCAGACTATTTCATGCAGCTAGGTGTATAGTATATACAATATACTGTATACATATCAAGAGCAAGGGCGATGCGTATCCACACACACATATGTGCACCTGATTTCCCCGAGATAATGTACAGATTACATCTGAAGAAAAGAAAAAACGGAGCGGAGAAACGAATGTCAGGAGGAAAGCAGGTCAGGTGGTGAAAGTGTGGAGGGTTCAGTCATTATTGAGAATTTCAAGGCAAGTTGATTAGTTGGTTTGTTAGCTAGCTAGACTTTCTCTTTGGTTTTTGTTCCTTAACTGTTTGTTACTCTTTGCCTAAAAATTCACAAGCCACGATCCCAATATTGACTTGAACATATTTTCTATTCTCCTGTATAAGATGACGAGGAACATTTATTGTATGTATAAAAATGTTGTAGAATTTGATTTTATAGTTGGTACATAGATGGTGAAAGCAGCACGTGTATAATGAATTTAAATTTTACCCCACATTTTAAATCATAGTGTATCTGTATGCATCATAGTGTAATATTTTGTACATAATGGGATGGTAAAAGATTGTTGGCACAATCTTTCTCTTTTTGACGAATAATAGTGAAAGCTTTCTCCCAAAATGCTTATACACTTTTAAGATGTGCTCTCATCAGCGAGATTCCCTTATTGACTTGCTTTTGCTTGTACGTATATTATGTATATTAGAAAATAAACTCTTGAGTCTTGATCGGCTGTCTCGATGCTGTACAGGAAACTTTAAGCGCTACCATCGAAATTTTCAAGGGCCTTCTTCTCTTTCCTGTTTCTCCCTCCACGACGTGGTTTATTTGCTCCTCATATTGGTAATGGCCTCTCAAGTCTCATGTATGTGTGTATATTGTATATAGTATAGGTACTTCTTTTTCATTCTTCGTATGCTGGTTGCTGGTTGTTCTCCATTTCCTCTCCCTCTCTCTCTCTCTCTCTCTTGTTCACCGGCTCGAAAATCAATGAAAATGATTGGAGGCCTGTAGCAAAAATCTATTTGTAGATGTCAATGTTATCAGCCTGCAAAATTTGATAGATGGAACTACAGAATGTGCTCCATCATGATTTGAAGAGCTTCTATACAAATATACTAGGTAGGTATGCACTATGTAGGCATATATTATAAATTTACTAGATATGTATATAAGACTTAAATGTTAAAGAGGGTGTAATCACATTATAATTTCATCATCTCGTGTTTCATTTTGTACACAATATGCGGGATGTACGATCCCACTATGTAGTGATGTAGTATGTGCATAGATTTTTAAGCGCATTCGCTAATTTATTTAATTTTTGCGTAAAAGGGAAAACTTCTCCTTGATTTGCATTGTGTGCAGTGTGTAAGTTCTAGAGATTCCACAAACGGTACAATAAATACATAATAAATGTACAAAAAATACTTCAAAGAAGAATATTTTTTACGGTGTCCAAAAATAGCCTTTTATACTTAACTGCATAAATATATAATACACATCGTATGTACAGGGTCCAGCGCAAAAGACTAGGTAAGTGGAAACTTTCCGCTTGGAATTATTTCCCTTATGTACATACATTTACTCGATGACTTTTTTCGTATGCATTATTAATAACTCATCGAGTAAATGTATGTACACAAGGGAAATATTCCCAAGCGGAAAGTTTCCACTTACCCAGTCTTTTGCGCTGGACCCTGTACTTAACTACTTACTAGTAAGTACTAATACTTTTAGCACTACTCTCACGTTACCCCTATTGGTTTGGGATACTCATCGTCCGTCAGCTTGCATCGCATTCGCATTTTACATTTTGCATGCGAATCTCCAACCTAGCATCAAGCTAAATAAGCCACCTTTGAATGAATCATACAGCATGGTTGTAAATAATCATAATACAAGCATTATGAATTATGATACATACTCTTTGGTTCTAATTGTAAGTCAACGACTATAGTGAAGACAATAACACATCACATAACCTCGATGATTTTGCAAAGTATAGATAAAATGCAAACCTTTGCTAAATATCATGAAATAGTTCTTTTAAGTTTAAACTGAATTATATGATGTACTTACTGTGTACTATGTACATGCAAAAAGAGTACGAAATTGGTTTGCTAGTAAGTAAATACTAAAGCTAGTAAAACCTGCTCCTACATATTTTACTATACAAACATCAAGACCAAAACAAAGAACAAAACAGAAAACAGGCTAAATGTTGAAGGGGGTGGATGAATATGTTAAAGTTCAGCGACAAACTTTATCATTAATTATTGCTAAATCAGAACAATTGTAGCATAGTAAAACTATGCGTAATTATTTTACAGTTTTCAAGTCCACCACATTATGCCTACGTTTAGAAAATTGTGGAAAATTCTAGACGCTTCTTTTAAACTGCGGTAGTCAGTAAATACTACTGACTCAGTAGTTAGTAGTTAGTAGCGCTTTTTAATGCTTGTATAATATATAATACATGAGACATGAGAATTTAAGTCTGATTTCATGTGCTCTCCATTAGCTGCCTGTATACAGTGGTATTGTGTTTACTTGGCTTGCTATTTACTTAAATGCATACATACTAACTGATATCATACATACATACATAAATTGCAATCATTCATTTTATACTACAAGTATAAATAATGTTCAAACGTACAAGTTATCGTACGTACAAGAAACTAATCTATTTGACGATGAGAGAATGGGTGAACGAATTAGAAATACGTTTAATTTTACATTTTACTTGAAAAATAATATTATTATTATTATTACGTTTTTGGCAATTCTTGCAAAGTTGAACACGTCATGCCTCTTGACGAGAGAGAATGAAATCATAGTTGCGAGCATATATATATGTACATGCCTTGTAAAAGCATGACGACCAATCTCAAAGCATGGAACGAAATGGAAGGAATTTTCTCGAATTTTCCATGAGTTTCTGCTTGTGTGTATACGTACACTGTACGATGTACATATTAGCCGGTCATTTTCTCTCGCACACCTCCGTCTTCTCACTCTTTCATCGTTTAGAGTTGGTCCTGGTTGCTGAGTGATATTTTTTCTCTACTAAAAAGTTCTTTCTTTGTGATTTTTTCTACTACTTATATCTACTCTCACTCTGTGTTTTATAATAACTTTAGTCGAATTTTATTCTCTACTCTGTGAGTGTTAAAAAAACGAGAGGTTTTTCTGCCTAAATTAACCTTTTCCATTAAATTCTACTACAACTACAATCAAGGTAAGCGTAAAAAAAATCGAATCTTTTCTTTATTCCTCCATGCTTGTACTTAATACGCCATAAGATTTTGGATTCAGGTTTTCATCTTGTTGTTAGAAAAGTATATTTACTACCGATTAATATCAATTATTTTTGCTGTCGTCATTTTCCTATTGCATTTTTATTAATTATTTTGTTGAAACCAACGTTAGTTTTAAGTAAAATAGGTATGTATGTATAAGTAATGGATTATGATGTTCAAATAAGTACGTATTACTTATATGTATGATATTAGAAGTTGTTTGATGGCGTTGCTCTCGTGTGATAATAATATGTAGCCAAAGCCAAAGAGCAAAAAAAGTTTTTTCTACTTACATTTTCAAAATTTTATTATCATTTTAGCAATGTTAGTAGTTGGTAATTATTGTTTTCATTAAAAAAATTCAACTTTTTTCGGTTATAAACCCCTCCCCGCTATGGTTATACATTGTACATAGGCCTACAGTACATATAAAGTACATATTTTTAGCTATAATATTATTATGCCTATTAAGTAATAAAAAAGGTATGTATTAATCGTTTGTTTTCTTTTGAAATTTTTTTACACTTTTAGGTAAAACAATAAATCAAAATGGCAAAGGCACCAGCAATCGGAATTGATTTGGGTACTACATACTCCTGCGTTGGAGTATTTCAACATGGAAAGGTTGAGATCATTGCCAACGATCAAGGAAACAGAACAACTCCCAGTTATGTTGCTTTCACTGATACTGAGCGTCTTATTGGCGATGCTGCAAAGAATCAAGTCGCTATGAACCCAACAAACACCATTTTCGGTGAGATATTTTTCATCAACGTAATATACATATATTATAAGCCGTAATCCGTACAATTACAGAGTCATATTATCATTATTAAGACATCGTTTTCATCTTTTTTTTTGATTAATTATAAAATATAAAATTTAAAATTATAATAATCACGATCTCTTTGTCATCTTTTTTCTTCATGTGTATATACACACAGATGCTAAGCGACTTATCGGAAGGAAATTTGAGGATGCTTCAGTTCAGTCGGATATGAAACATTGGCCTTTTGAAGTGATTAGCGATGGTGGGAAACCAAAACTTCAGGTTGAGTACAAGGGAGAAAAGAAATCTTTCTTCCCCGAAGAAATTTCCTCCATGGTTCTCACAAAGATGAAGGAAACTGCCGAAGCTTACCTGGGAAAAACTGTAACTGACGCAGTAGTCACCGTCCCAGCCTACTTCAATGATTCCCAACGTAAGATACGCCTTGTAACTTTTACAACATAGACTAAAGAATCAAAAGTTCCTTTGGTATATGGAAAAATGTAATGAAAAACATTAAGTTACTATGGAAATGTCATATGTTAATACATTAGCGAAAATCGTTTTTCTAAAATGCTTTCCATATGTATAACTTTTTCCATGGAAACTCTATAGACCAAAGGAACTTTTGATTCTTCAGTCTATAATAAATAATAATAAAACATTTGAAGACGATAGAATCTATTGTACCTCTGGTATATGGTGTTTCCCTTCATTTCATAATAATATGATGCATTGTTATTTGATTTAATAAAATGCATCAGGAGGTTTGAATTTTGATTACGCTGGTGTCCGTGTAAAAATAATTCCCTCAATTGTGAAACTTTTTTTTAAACATGCTAGTATACTTGTAATATTATTATGCATAATAAAAATTATACTATACTTTTTTATATACTTTGAAGTAAAAGTCTAAACTGTCACAAATTGTTTCAGGTCAAGCGACAAAG
>JAQIVE010007216.1:0-10679 GCA_034698285.1 Sminthurinus bimaculatus
TTGCCCCAGCCTGGTGTTCCAGCACAGATTATAGTGGCATCTAGTTGTTTTTTATCGTCTTTGTGCTCTCTAAAAGACGTGGAGCAGTCCATTACCGAGAGTTTAACCTTTTGAAGAATCTGTGGATCCGTCGTTGAATTCCACCGAGTCTGGCCCCATCCCGTTGCCATAACAGTATGGCCTAAGCCGAATTTATCAAAATTAATTTCACAAATTTTTCAACTTCCCTTCATCTCAAATCTCATAAATATTTTCGATGAAATTTGACGAGATTGACAATTTTTGATGAGATTTTACGACATTTCATCGAAACTTTGTCAAAAGTAAGATTTTCGACTGCAATCGTGTCAAAATTTCATGCGATGTTCGACAAGATTTTTTTCCAAGGGTTGTTCACACAATATGTACATAAGAAATATTTTTTTAAAATGTGAATTGCATAAAGCTTTAAATGTAGAGCACCTGTCAGGTTCTGTGGAGCCTGGAGGTCGGATTCGGATCCGGATCTGAATTTCGATTCGGGTTCGGTGTTTGAGGAGTTCAACGAATTCAAAACACCCGGAAGTTTAACTTGAGGTAGCCGAATTTTCCCTACCCATTTGTCAAATGAGAATTTCTCATTCACGTAAAAAATGGCAATGTCACTGCCAAAGCTTCGATCCGAGTACTCGGGATGGATTCGTATCCGCGTTATTTGCCGACGCTGCCCCTTATCATTTTTATTGGCATAATATTTCCGGAGCCCGCGACTACGTGGTACACCTCCGGATGTTTCCGATTATCAAAGAGACAATGAGCTGCCGTGATTCCGATCTCATCGCCGATGATAACCCCTCCACAAATGAACCTGTCGTTCCGGAACAGTTTTAGTTGGAAAGGAAATTCCGCAGCATCTTCAACCGCTTGCCCTCCCACAATCCCCAAAGGGCCTAAAGAAATTTTAAAAAAATCTAAAAATGTTACAAGAGGTTCAATGAACTATGTTCAACGTTTTTTACGGCGTAAAAAACGCTCACCTCGTCGACTACTTGATGAAATGGGGTCCTCTTGGTTTTCCGCCTGTTTGCATACGCCAGAACCAGGATCTGCAAATCTTGGGATGGGAGTCAGGCCGATCTGATTGTAAATTAAAAGCAAGGTGAAGAAAATTGGGAACGTAGAAATTAACAGAATTATTTTATGCGACATTTTGACCGTGGAAATAAAATTAGTATGAGTGAGCAAATGACAAGTTTTCTCTTGCGAGATGACAGATCGATGCCATACATACATACTTATTAGTCAAATGACAAATAATGTGTTTGTTTGTTTTTTCTGGAAATTTTCCCAAAGGGATTATCAAGGGAAGGAAAGGGATGACAGCTTCCTCGCTGTGGTTATCTTTCCAGTGCCCCTTCCACTTTATTCTTGTTCTTTTTCGTAGCTCCGTATCTGATCTGATCTGATACAGATATGAACAAACATTAAAGTTGATCGAGAGAAAAAAATAGTGGCCATGGCCATGACACGAGATGAGTCATTTACTGAACGCGTATGTAGCTTTCTAAGTCATGTCAAGTCGTTCTAAGTCTACGTCAAAAAGAACATTTTAAATCGAATTGTTAAATTTTACATGAAAATGACTTAACAAACTTGAAATACGTACTTGATCATTTCCTGCATTTGTTTGTGCAGCTTGTATACCCTGAAAAGAGAACAAGGAGCTTTCCTTTGGATTTTTGTCACAGATAGTAATTCAAATCAAAATGAAAGTTTTAACATGAGGTTATCAGTTTCTGTGAAAACTTTTAAAATTCAGCAAGCGACAATTGGTTCATTCCTGGATACTATTTACATACAGATGAAAAATCACGACAGAATATAATTTTCTGAACATTAAACTGCATATTAGGTATTAGGTATGTGTATTATATTGTACGTACATCGTACATCGTACATGTTATGTACGTCTTGATACTTTCTTCTTGGATTGTAGAATTTTGATGGTGTCATTACAATTTTAGTATCAATGGTTGTTATCTCATCAGTCATCATTATTCTCACCTAACGATCAACCACCATGGACTTTTAACATTTAATTTCTGCTGTTTTTCATTCTCGTGTTTTGTATATTTGTTAGGCTGTCATGCAATTATGTACATATGTTGACGGCGCACAAGCCACCTCTTAACAGGCAGTTTGTATACATAATTTCAAGTTGGCATGACTTCAGCTTGTGGCGTACAACTTGTTCATATATGGTGAAGCTACCCTAAAGCAAAAACCCCAGAGAATTTCAATTACGCTTCAAATTTTACTACAGAGACAAAGGTCAGCCTTTAAATGATAAGCTTGTTTACTATCTACATGCTTTGAATAAGACGCAAAAAAAGAAGGTGGTAAACTTTTGCTCGTAGCTCCCCTTTATTTAACATGTGTTATTTCATTTTCAATCGCATATTCTTCAACATACCTAGAGATGTACATATAATATTGAATGAATCCTGGTCCTGGTTTTCTGGACTTAATAACAATTATTAAATAACAATTAAAATACTGCGTTTTTCATACATACATAATTATTATACATTATTTGACAAATTAGAGGCAGATGACATCACAGGGAACTTGTGTTTCACCAGGGTTGCGAAATAAGGGGGAAACCACAAATATTCGGCAATTTTCCCCGAATACCACATTTTACATTAACTGGTCGTTACCTATGTATACACGATTTATTTGTAGGTACTTGTACTTACTAATGACTGTATACACATGTAATTAGCGGGAATATTTAGATTTCACGACATTTTTTCGATGGGGCAATGACAGTTTTACATGTTATACATAGCTGGACAAGTTGAAAGACTGCATGTTCATTGTTCATGCATCCATTTCGTGCTTCATACATTTCTGCGGAAAATTTTGAAATGCCATTCAAATTTCATTATGCACCGAATCAACTTTGTGGAATAGTTCCCATGTGTGTGTATGTACATATAATTTTCAGATAGGATGAAAAAATGTGGAAGCCATTAATTTTTTTTTGATTCATTGTCAAGTCCACCAACTTGAAGTAAATGGGAATGTATCAGAGAAACATTTGAAAAGATAAACGGATCTCTTAAGCATAAACACTGGCTTTAATTGCGCAGTTACTTCTTTTGTATCGATGCAGTAGTTGGACACAATTGACAGCTTACAGTGAGGCACTTGCTTTGCAAACGACATTTTTGTAGCTTTTAAATTGCATTTCAGGACTGGAAATCGTAGAAAATTGTAGGATTTTTATCCACATGGCTATACACTATACACTGTCATGCATTTGTAGTTTGGACAAAAAACTAAACTCCATGCCACTAACGGCTGATGGTCACACAAATACCCCAGATTATGAAACTTTTTTTGAGAATCCAGTATGATGCGTCTCAGGTCAAAAATGACAAAGGAGCAGCATTTTTTGTAATTTATGCTATTTTTCCAGCGTCCATTTTGTAAAGATTTGATTTTAAACCTTGTTTGATTTTTTAATCAAGGGGAAAAGTTAAAACTTAAGGGATGGCACCTGGCAACAACCGATGAACTCAAAATTTGTGACCTTCCTAAATAGTTTTTAAAAAATCCTTGCTGTAAAAAGTCCTTGGTTGCACTGTAAAAACTAGTCCCGTACTTGATGCTATCGGACTTTTGGAAATTGTGACCAGTTGTGAAAGCAATTTTAGACGCATTTCGATGAAACTTCCTTTGAATACAATTCGTTTTTTTTTTGCTTAGAAAAATTTCACAAAAGATTTAAGCGAAAAATAAAATAGAACAAAGTTCAAGAAAATCTTCCACACCGTTTTTTATCGAGTTTATGTTTTTTCTATTGCACAACAAGACCAAAGTTGTGTCGTAACAAATAATCTAAAGACACTGTCTGACAATGAGAGAGTTGCAGAGTAAGTTGACTGATTGGGAAAAAACATTGCGGAATTACGTACATACATAATACATATGTATATCTATTGATTACGGGAAATTTACACACATGCATACGTATTATGTATCTATCTACGATGCTCTTTGCCTCTCTGTTTGACAACAATCTCCAGCAATAACAAATAATACAGCAAAGGCATAACGGAGAATATATACATAAATATTCCACATGACTATATGAAGAAGCATATTACATAAATCCAATCTTTTATTAGACTCAAGTCACAGAGTATACACAGATTTGATCTCCAAAAAGCATTCGTGCATGAGTAATTAAGTAGTTTTTCGCAGTTACGGTGTAAAATGTAAAAACTCGTGTCACGTGTCGATGCAGGTGCCTAGTGCATTTTCAACAAAATGTTATACGTCTTCATCTGCACGGATCATCTTTTCTACATGTACATAGGTACGGCACAAAAATAACCTCAACACTTACTTACATAAGTACAATTCATTTATTCTATAGGTCTCCGTCGTTTTTTCAATGCACAAAGAATCAGGCTGAAAAAACGCGTGGACGAGCAGTTACGCGGGAAAACGTGGTGCAACATAATACATAGGTAGGTAAGTAGTCAACGTGTTTAAGTTCATGCTGAGAAGCTACTTATGAAGAATCCCAGCGTCTCGTACCATAAATTGCTTCTGCCTACGTGACTCTGAACATAGAGGAATGTGGAATCTAAATCAGGATAATGGTGGGTTTTTTCAATCTTCTACATACACAAATACATATTCACATTTTCTTAAGTATAATGACGAGAGAGCTTTTGCATGCAATGGTACAGACGAAACAGAAAAAAATTTGCTCTTTTCTCCCAACTTTCTCCAGGTTAATCCATGACAAAGGTGCAATGGCATAGTATCCAGTTTATTTCTTGTCCAGGAAACGAGGATAAGGTGGCAGTCGCCACACTGCTCTTGGCACACGGCAAGCAGACGATTATTGTAACAACTTTTGATAATGTTCCAGCTTGCACTCGACTGGACTCGACTTGACTGCAGCTCCTGCTCCAGTCATCAACAATCAGCATCAAAAAAGTCTCGCCTAGTTGCTCTTTTATCTTTATCACGGTTTTAATTGTCCTGACAATTACTTTTATAAAATACCAAGATAGTCGTATATTATAATATTTTACTTAAGTACATACTCTCCGTTTTTGTTCAAATGAGGGCTCAAATTTTACTTTCGCCATCTATTAGCATGGAGAAAGTAAAATTTGAGCCCTCATTTCCATAAAAACGGAGAGTACATGATGTTGAGCAATAACTACTGTAATACTACATACTACTGATTCTATCAATAATCAATAATATTATGTCTGCATACTTACGCTCCAGCCATAAATTACCAATTAACTCGGACAGAAAACACGAGACAAAACACGACATTTGTACCTACAAAATGCATACAACCGTAGTCAAAATTACACATTAAAATTAATAATTATTACATTGTGTGCTTTTACAATCTTGCATCTTGTGCATGTTACATTATATTATCGCAACATTAAAATTCTTCTTCTTTTCCTGTGTTTCTTCGGGGGTTAAGCATTTTTGAAGCACATTAGCCAAAAAAAACGTGCTTGGGTCGCAGTCGTAACTAATACTTTAATTATAATTGCTTATGCTAATTATTGCTAGTATTATTGTACAATTGCATGCTCCTGCATCTTTCTCGTTCCTTGGCTCTTGAGGCTCTTGATTTTTCTAAGTTCAACATTTGATTATTACTTCTTATTTTTTTTACTTTTCCCTCTTGTACGACGATAAATCACCAGAGAAAACACATTAAAAGCTCATGAGAAAGGAAGAAAAGGTATTAGAGGGGGAGACGCCAATGCGATGAGATGATTTCTCAATATGTATCTTGTTAATTATAATTATTATAATTAAGCCTGTAATTTTCTCTTCATGTCTCATGTCTCTTTTGAAAAAAGTAAAAGATGCAGCATCCTGGACAAGTATTGTAAAAAAATAACTACAGCCGTAAAGAAGAGCCTACGTGCTTGAGAACAGTTTTTTGGAAGGCTTCAAACCAGTTTATGCCCGCTTTTCTTAAAATAATTTTGATTATTCATCAATCATCAATATTATTGAATAATATTTGGAAATTGGACACACGAGCAAATTTTTCAGAGCTTGTTCTGTTTTTAGCTTGGCCATGCTGCGGATCACGATCACAATATCAGTCGGCTGTTGGCTAGGATTTTGTAGAATATTTTGTGTTCGTGACGAGTTTGCTTGCGTGCGGGCTGTTTGGTTCCCCCTTGATTTAATGAGAGGTAATTAAGTGAGGATGATCTCGAGTTGAGGTTGGCGTGCTTGACCTACGGCTTAACAGCGCAAGGATCTGTGTCATTTATTTGCTGTACGTACGTACGTGCACTTGCTCAATTAGCGCGATTGGTGATGACGACAAAGACAGAGATAAAGACAATGACAATGACAACGACAAAAGTGCATCAAAAATCATCATCATCTTACGTATTAGTGGAAAAAGAAGAAGAAATGTGGGCGATATCTGAACGACCTTGTAATTTGTAATTCGACGACGGGCGGATCTGGGCTACAGGGGGTGAATAAAACATGAGAGCCTCGCTCTTCCTCAGCCATTCCATCCGTTCAACTCAATCCGAGAACCAACCGTCCAACAACACCAATAGATCCAACTCTCTTTTGGACCTAAACTTTTGAACCTATTGTCAATCTATACTCAGGCTGAAGACTGCGCGACTGAAGATTTCTATTATTTTCTGTCCGCACCCAAAGTTTTGTTAGTTTGACAAGCAAAAGTTGACTTTTACACTACATTTTTTTCTTTTCCCTTCAATTTTTTTGCCTTTTTTGGAAAAAAAGATTGTTTTTTTGGTTCTCGGCATCTCCACAAAGATAATACATAAAATTACAAGATGGCATCCTCAATAATAAGATTTGTAGCAATTCTTTCAATCGTCCAATTTCACATGCAGTCCATCGTGGCAGCCGCCGACAAGCGGGAGATTCGCGTAAGCATCTTTTTTTATTATCGAATTAAGTATTAAATTAAGTATAAAGCTAAAAATAAAGTTAAAATTAAAAATTTTAAAAGCAGTAGTTTACTAAGCTAATTTTCCTTTTGCAAAATTATAATTTTGTTTTATTTTGATTTTGCAGAAAATACTAAATTGGGAAGCTCCCGAAGAGTATGTGAAAAACTATCCCTATTTTCTATCAGGTAATGATTAGCATTTTAACTAACGTTAAATTGCAAATAAATACTTAATAATATTGATAATACTTACATTTTTCGGTTTTATCCGTTATTTTAACTAATTTAACCATAATTTTACTTCATTTATACCAGGATTTGATGATGACGGTCTGCCGGTTTGGATAATCGAGGTGAGAAAAATTAAATAGCATAAAATAACTTTTGATTAAGTAAACTAAAACTATGACAAAAATTACTAGTGAAAAATTTAGCATTATAAGGAGATCCGTAACTTGATTTTAATTAAAATTGTTGTCATTTATTTTTTTAGTACGGCAAATGGGACGTCAAGAAGATATTTGACCAAGGAAAACAGGCAATCAAGGAATTCGATAAATACACAGAGCAAATGTTGTACCGAATGCACGAGAGTCCCAAGGAATTTAGCACTCTGGACAATCAGGTTAACGAGTTCCTCATGGTCGACGACCTCAACGGTTACAACAATAAACAGTTTATGCACGTGCCCTCGGTCACCAAGGCACTGGAGCTCTTCCGCAAATTTTATGCGATCGAGCGAAAACACGGACAAAGACTAAAGCAAGGATATGGAGTCAATGGTATGGAGATCAAATAATATAATAATAATTTTTAAAATGAGGAACTTTTTGCATAAATGGCGTTTGCGGTTTTTGCTATTTTCTTGCTAATAGCCACCGTTATTTGTATAAAAAAATTTCTTTGATAATGTTATTATTAAAAATAAGTAAAACAATTGTATTTTGCAATCAATAATAATTTTTTTGTAATTTTAATTACAGTTAATTTCATGGCCAGCACTATCTGGGGTATGGCTCGTCCTATTTTGGGAGATTTGGCAAGTAAAATTGAAGTTTTTGGCACGGACGAGGGCAAGTGGAAGCTCGCGCTGCTGAGGGACATCCCCAAGCAGGCTCTTCCCCCTTGGCTCGGTGGCTACAGCAATCACACCGCCGTCCATGTTTTTGGAAAAAAATAATTATTAACTTTTTTTTAAAAATTCAAATTAGACAAGCTATTTTTTAAATGTGTAATTTAATGCAGCCCTTGGTCAACACAGATGGCAAATCGGCTGAGCTTATATAAGTACAGTTAAATAATGCTAATTATGTACTGTAAAGTCGAATCGCGTGTTCAGCCAAAAAGGGCAAAAAAAGCTTTAATGGAATTTTTTCCAAATCTTTCTAAATTTTGAAGTTATCTAATCTAAAAAAGACGACCACTGAAATTTCGAGCATTGAACGATAGTGAAGCGCCTCATAAATATTATGACTTGACAATCAAAAAAAATGTCTGTTTGTCAACAAAGACAAGAAAAATGTTGAAAATCTCGTAAAATATAATAATTTGTCTACATGTACTTACAACTAAAGAAGTAAATATACACAGCTCAAAAGACAAGGAAACACTTAATAATAGAAATAAGAATACGAATACAAATACAAACAAAAAAAGATGGTCGAAGACTAGGCCTGCACGCTAATTGACGTTCCCGGTTTTGCTTTGACCGTCTTTTCTTCTTGGGCGTCCAACTCCAATGAAAGTACGGATTAAGGGAAGGAAAAGAAACAATGGTTGTCATTGTGTCGTGTGATAAGAAACAGATAAAGAAGATGCGCAGAATTAAATAGTTATACATTTTAGATGCAAAAATATCTAATTGTTTTGGTTACCGATCCCTATTTTTGTGTTTGTTTTTGTTTAAAATCTATGTACTCTCAATTATGAATTAATATGTATGAAATGACCTGTTTTGTTAGTATTTTGTATGAATCACACATAAATATGGCGAGGAAAGAAAGAGGATTATGACGATTGTAAAGTTTTGTATACATGTTTTGTTTGTTGTTGGAGCGAAAGATATTAGTACACTCTAGTGAATGATAGAGAATTCAAGTATTTTATCTTTTGTATGATGTGGAGTTTACGCCAATGACTTTGAATGGATAAATAAATATAAGATAATATAATATTGTTATATGTACACAGCGAATAACATAACCGGGCTAAAAATTTATTTCCACAACAGTACATATTCTATAATTAATGACTGAAAGTCATTTATGAAAATGCATGCATGTACATTGATGATATTGACCTTTAACCTTTCCCAGAAAAAAAAAGTAGCTGCCCTTAGAAAAAAAACTTGTCAAATCTCATGAAAATATGATGAGATTTGACAATATTGACAATTTTTGACGAGATTTTCAAGATATTTCATCCAAGTCTCACAAAAATCCGATCAAAATTGATAGGATTTTTGACAAGTTTTTTTAAGGTTACAGTTACGTTAAACTTTACAAAGTGAAAAAAATGTCCAAAATACATAGTACCTATGTAGATACATTTGCATCATCACATCAAATTTTAAATTTTCCTTAGAAAAACATTTTATGAAATCTCATAAAAATTTTAAGATTTTTTTCCAAGGGTCTGAACAAAATACGCAACTAAAAACATTGACAATGAAAACAAGCCCTTGGAAAAAACATCAAGTCTCATGAAAAATTGATGAGACCGATTGATGAGACACTACCATACCATGGCAGCGTAAGCCCCCAGAACCATAATACGAAGTAGGAGAATCCAAAAACGTAAAAGTGAAATGCAGTGGCGAAACACCGGGGCCACAGTGGCAGGCCAGTCGGGTCCATACACTCGACCTGAATGGTTATAGGCCGAGTGACCTTTGAAGTCGAGTCGGAGTTCACAACCATGATACACTGGAGCACCATCCGACATTATGTAGGACCCTGGCGCAATTTTCGCCCGCATGATGGGTTCAAGGGTGCGCCGGGTCTTATTGGGTATGTTGCAGGCAAACACCCGCTTGGTTAAGCGGCTGATGCCTCCAAATACCCATGTTTGGTAGCGCGTTCGCGCTAGCGGGCGCCCCGGCCCGACGGGTACTTCTTTTTGAAGAGGAAGCTTTCGTCTAGTTCGACGATATCGTCGGGACCGCCGATTTGCTCCTTGTCATGCCTTTGTTGGACTTCGCACACTTCCCGGCAGAAGCTGTAGAAATCCACCATTGTTGGAGGTGATACATCACAGTGGTCTACAGCTTCTGTCTGTGTGTTGCCTCTAATCCAACAAAGCATGACAAGGAGCACTTTATCAAATGGGAGTTTGACCAGCTCGAAAAAAGTGTTCTCCAGAGGGGAAACTCGGTAGTTCTTACAGTCCTTTGTGTAATAAATGAACCGAAAACCGAGTTTCCTCTCTGGCTCCTTCACTCTTTTCATCCCCTCCGGATTGATGCACTTGGGGCAAATTAACTGACGAGGAATCAGCCGCACCGACTCGAAAAATTCAATTGCTGATTTCTCGTCAGTTATGAGTCGCCCCAACTCAAAAAAAGAAAGACGGCGAGTTGTTCTCAAATACTCGAGTATTTGAGCCATTTTGAAAATTTTATAAATATAAATCAATATTATTTATAAAATTTTCAAAATGAGAATAATATTTAGATTAGGATTAGGTTAAGGTT
>JAQIVE010007217.1:0-10679 GCA_034698285.1 Sminthurinus bimaculatus
AGAAATGTAATGTCGTCTCATAAAATAAATGTTATGGATTTTAAAATTTCCATAGAGTACCGTACAAAGTACATGGAGCGCGCCAAAAATAGTACAATTCATAACCTTTATTTAATGAGACGACATAACAACAACTTCTATCAGTAAATGCATGGCAACATCACAGCAAATGCCGTGAAAGGCGTCGAAATGCTTCAAAAAATATAGAGCGAAAATGAGATTGATTGCTTGGCAAGATTTGTAAAAGAAATTACAGTTTCTTTCCGGCTCTACAATAAATAATAAATGGCCTATTATTTATTATTACATTCTTAAATTTTCCAGCATGCGTCAGCTCCTCATTTTTTTCGGGATTTTTATCCTAAGACAACAGAGTTGGTCTCTTAAAGCTGGAGAAGGCAAACACTCCGTTGGGGGCTAAAATGCAAACCACTTTAGCCAAGAACACGGGTAGGTCAAACCAGTGGGCGGCTAAGCTGGCAGTCACAAGCTGGATCAAATTGTCAAAGTAAAGATTGCGAGTACCCCCAATTATTTTGTCCGTTGCGGCAACGTCTACTGCCAATTTTAATGGTTCTTTTTACTATAATAAATATGCATACAAAATAAATTTCATGCTAGTCTCGATACTGCTGATAAAGTCTCACATGTTCTTCTTTTTCAAAATAACGTATTCGTTTACGGCGTTGCTAACATTTATTACTGCATAGTATAATATTTCCTAATCAAATTCCCTTCAAATTTTCAGTTTCTTACTTTAAATTAAATACGCATCAAATAATGATTGTTTCGAAATGAAGAAAAATTGATTGTTTTATTTCCAAGCACAAGATTTAGCTTCTACGATTGCTTAGAATACATATACATACATAATACATAATACTAAATTGTGTACACATGATCTAGTTCAAGATAATACCATTCAAAGTCATAAATTATAAAATTCATATTATTCAGTAAAAAGTTTCAAAAATTAATGAGGCATTGTCTACATAAATGGTCAATTCTTAGATTTTGATTGTCATAGCCTTGCATAATATTATTTACATAGTACTTTGTCATTATCCACATTTCAAGTTTGCCATTTCTGTGTAAAATTCCTCAAAGATAAATAATTACTCTTGTTGAAAATGCTAGTTAAATGTTTTAGCTAGAGCATGAATCGATTTAAGCAACTTTGTAGCTCTATTTAACACATTGAAACATTTAAGTAGCACATTCAATAAACATTGTCCAAATACAAGGAGAGCTACAAAATAATTTAATTACATTGTATGTATTCCATGATGAACTATAGTAGATGCAGATTTCGTAAATTTTGGGTACCGTTATTATACATATTACGACGATACAAACTTGATCAAATACATTTTTGATGCTAAAAGTCTTAAAATTTTTAAATTTCAAAATACATGGAATGGTTAAATAAATTTTAAATAAATTAAAGTCAATTTTAAAGTTTATGACTTTCCTTAGGTAAATAAATTAAAATCAATTTTAAAGCTTTTGAATTTCCTTTGGTAAATAAATTAAAATCAATTTCAAAGCTTTTGAATTTCCTTAGTTAAATAAATTGAAATCAATTTTAAAGCATATGAATTTCCTTAGGTCGATCTTTGGCCAACAAATGGAGCCTTTACAGCCATTCTAGTCACTTTCCTCGCTAGTGTCAGTGCCGTGTTCAATAAACTCGACGGTGACGTTGGAGAATTTTGAAAGAGCATGTAAAGCAATCATAGGTTCTGCAAACAGAAAGAAAAAATAATTTGCATTTAATTTTTTACAATATGAAAAATAAGTACTACATAATAATTAAATCAACATAAAAAAACCAAAATTCATGAAGAATTGTTATTACCGTTTACATAAAATCTTATCAAATCTCACAAATTTTTCATGAGATTTGACGAGATTGACAATAAATGATGAGATTTTGATGTGATTTCCATGACAATTCATGAAAACCTTATCAAATTTTGATCGAAGTTGATAAGATTTTCGACTAAAATCGTGTCAAAATCTCATGAGATGTTTTGATAAGATTTTTTTCTAAGCGTAGTGTCATAATAGGCAATTTCGCCAATTTACCTTTAGATTCCCACGACCAAGTGTAAACGTGGATGAAAACCTCGAGATCCTTTGACAGCATCTTGAAGCCAAACTCAGTAGCCACAGTAAGAGTCTTTCTCGCCAGCTTCAACACACCAGGACCACGTAATGACATGCTGAGCTGCTTCAATTCTAAGAAAAATATACAACAAAATATTATCATGATTTACTTTTGAAGTAATAATGACCGTATATAAATCCTACATGATAATTGATAATATAAATAATTTCCAAATCTAGAGCTTTTAAATTTATCAAATCAAAATTCAAAAAAATGGTTACCTTTAAGATTTACAATGGAAGGATAGACTCTCCAATTCTCCAAAGCAGTTGGGTCCAAGATTGGGCCCAAGGTCTTCTTAATCTCGTTCACAGTATCTGAAGTAAATCCAGTGAAGATGGAGTCCAAATCAGGAACGTCGTCATTTTTTATGAAGAAAGAAAATTCTAAGCTCCTCAGATTTTTTCCATATTTCCATATAGAGCGAAGAATGGCCGGAGAGCACAAAGTATACTCTGAGCTCTTGAAATATTCGATATTTGGAAAAATCTGTAGTAGATATTCTATAGATAAATCCGAATGATAGTCTGAGTACTTTAAATTCCTAACAGAGAGAGCAGGGCCAGTGTTTCGAAATAAATTTACGAAGAAATCTTGGACCCTGAAATTACTTAAAGTATTTTGTTCAAACTTTATACTTACGTCACGTAGTTTGGGCATCATCTCGGAAAATCGAAATGACTGAGAAAATTTACAGTCGGACAGCTGATTGGCGGTTTTAGGCCAGAATTTCAATTTGATTTCGGTGAGCTTGGTCATACACGGGAAAGATAGGAAAGCCAGAAACAAGTGGCAATTTCTCAGAGTCAACTTTTTGAGGATATTTTTACTCGAGAAAAGGAGCTTCTTGATAATGCTGATCACTTGAAGCTTCAATACAGGGCTTTTACTGAAGAAATCGGGTATCATGACATCTAGTTCCTCAATCATAATATTCTTGCAATCCGCAAATTTTGCAATTTCCTCAAGTTCTTCCGGAGTCTCAGGTTTCAGGGTCATGGATGATATAAGCAGCCGTTGCTTTTCGGCTCCAGACATTACAGAGGTAAGAACCCTCATCATTAATTCGGATTGAATGTCCATGGCCGCTTTGTTGATGCCTTTTAAGCTCAAGTAGTAGTTGATCCCTGGCAGGAAATTCAAAAGGTCGATTACCAACTCTGTCTCGCTTCCAATAGGTCTAAACTTGAGTGATTCGAGTCGATTTGGACCAAGAACTCCCAAAGATTTCCAAAAATCGACATCAGAAGCAGCCTCAATCTTGATATTCGGAATCATCCATGTTTCACTTAACATATGGGACAAAAAAACTATAAATTCCTCCATTTCTTTGCTCTCACTGGACAAGCTTTGAACTTTCAAATCCGATGGAATTTTCACAAAGCATTTCGTGATGAGCATTTTGGCTCCTTCAGCACTCCATAAATTGTTTACTTGACGAGCATTTTTGATGGAGTCCACATCAAGAAAGGAGAATATTTTTTCAAGAACCTACAAGAATAATTTTTGACAAATTAGGAATCTTTGAATTTTATATTATGATGTTTTAATGTAAATTGTAAGAATATTGTGCATGGTGATTCATATTGAAATTTATTTATGACCACGAACAAAGCTGAATAATATAATCAAAAATGAAGTTAATTTTACTCACTTTACTCATTTTAAGAGGATCAGGTTTTAAACATTCAGCCTTGACACCGTCCACTTCACCTCTTTTGTCCATATTCGACATGTCATCATCTAGACTTGGATTAGAGGTTTCCTAAAATTCAAAGGAAAACAAATAGTTTGTAATTAAGCATACACGTAGAATTTTAAATGTAAGTACATTAATTGTATTTTGACATTTGACACCAACTTCATATTTCAATAAGAACATTTTAAAAATACATAAGTATATGATGGAAAGCAAAATCTTAAATTAAATATCAAATAATAATAAAGCATGAGATTACACTTTACACTTACATCAACACCTCTTTCAGCTGAAGATTGATGAGATTCCATGGCGATGAAACAGTTGAACCAGTAAATATTAATGGTATTTGAGTAGAGATATAAGTGGTAGTTTTTCTTTGATTAAAATGAAAAATGAAATCGTTATTTTTAAAACAGGTCTTAATGCTTTTTAAGTAAGTACTTAGATCTTAAATATATAATAATGGTAGATACTTATTGTATATATTATGTATGCATTTACTTATTTACTTACTACTTGCTTTGTTGCGTTGCCATGAATTTCACAACTCGTGAATCCAAAGATCTGAAGAAGGAGAAGAGACTGACCAACTACTTTTGTTCACTTGCTTTAGCATAAAATGTACGAGAAAAGACAAAAGTGCAATACAATAAAAAATCCCTTTACTTAACTTTTCAAGCTAAATGCTAAATCAAATAAATGTTTTAAAAGAATATTTACATGTCTGTCTAAAGTCTAAAACAACAAACTAAAAACTAAAACAACAACAAACTTAAACTAACTTTGAAAACTTTCCGAAATTCTGATTCAGAAATCAGGACTTCAGGACACCAGAACCTGGAATAAGGTATCAGGAAGAATGAAGAATGTGGAGTGACATTCGGAATGACGATGCAAATTCATTTCAAATCTTTGCCCTACCATCAAGGATGTCTAACTTGTCGTTTTATTTTACAGTCATGGAGTTTAAATAGAAGCTATCATAAACACCATTTTGGTGTTCATACACGAAAAATATCATCTAAATATGAAATAATATGAGCTTAAAGTTTAAGGCGAGGCGGTATTCCGCAATAAGAATACATAGCGTACATATGTCTTTTATTATAAAAACACATTTTCAAAACCCTACTGTAATTTAGAAACTGTACATTAAATCATATGTTTGGGCTCATCAAAACTTTGATTTCTCAACTACAAAAGTTAAAAAAAAAATCAATAATATTACGGCACAGTAATGGTTTTCATTGTCAAAAGCATAACTTTATTCTGCACACATTTTATTTTTTTACGATTCTCCTGGGTTCAACTTCGGGAGGCTGCGGGTGCAGGAAACAGCAATACCATAATAACTTTTTTTTTACCTTTTTTAACATTTTGGATCTAAAATGAGCATTTTTTGACGGTTTGGGTTGAAATTGTACCTTTTTTGAAATTTGGGATCTAAGGTACGGATTTTCGTAATTTTTAGGTTTAAAATATGCCTTTTTTGGCTTTTTGGGTTGAAAACACGACGTTTTTTTAAACATGGGGTACAATTTTGGCTCTTATGAAAGCTTGTGACATTTTAAGTTAACCTGATGCCTATTTAATTCATCTAAAAACATTCTCTGGTTAAGTACAGCTCTGCTACTTCTGTATCTTTAAGAATCCTTAAAAATTTGCAATTTACATACATTCTGTAGGTCATCAAATTAAAGCCCAAGCTGTAAAAAAATAGTTACCCAGTCTAATGCTTTTTATATGGAAAGGGGAAACAGAGTTCTTGTGAAACTTCAAATAGACACCTAGGGCTTGTACGCGTTCAATCGCGGTAGGAATTATGTGCAATGCCCACCACGCAGCTATGTCCGTTACTCATTAGCGATGATGAATGACGAATAAAAATTCACTGTGAATGGTAACTGTAATACTAAAGTACACCCTTGAAAATAAACTAATTGTGTACAAAGCACTTGTAAGAATATCAGGATCATTATAAATTTTTTATAAATACTAAATACTTAGCAGCACCTGGATCCCAAACAAAAATCAATCCAATCCGATTCACGGTACAAAAACTTTTGGCTTTGAAATTCTCAAGCAGCTCATTACTACACACAAATTTACATACTATTCTGGTAAACTGGATATAACGAGCAAAGTTTCGTTCTCAAGGAATACATTTGGCGCCACTTCTTTTTAAACTCTATGCCAAGTCAGTCAAGAAATTGTGATTCACAAACATGACTTTGCGCATTTTGATTGCGCAAAGATTGCGCAAGATTCTTGTCCCCTTGCTATTTCTCTTGGCCCTGAAGAAATCCTTGGCAGAAACTAATCTAATTCCCGAAAATCCAGAGGTCGCGCTTTATTTGAAACCGATTCTAGACTCATTTTCTAACTGTTTTATACACGTCGTAGAATTCTCCAACATTTTTCACTTGTCCCGTATCCACCGACCGTTTATCCTGACGAATCCGGTAACCTTTGTAAAATGGAGTGAAAAACCTGACAAAATAAAAACAGCTGGTCGAGTTACCCGATCCACCTGTTTTGTCAGCCTCCTTCTCTCCAACAACTTTGCGATCGACAATTGGTTAGCACAGGAACTAACAGAGATTCTTTCACCCCCTAATTTATGGTCTTATGAAGAATATCTTCGTTTTCGACTCAACTATAAAATAATTGTTGATCTCAATCACTTCATGGAACTCAACACTGCACCAGCAACAAGGTCAACTAGCAAAATGAAGTACCTTCGAGAATTTAATGAAATGGCCCCAACATTTTTTATTCTGCCATCTCAAAACCAAGAGCTAGGAGAGTTTATGCTCGCAGAATGTTTATGCCCAGTTTGTACCACAAGAGAGAAGTCGGAAAATTACATTCCAATGCAAGTTAACTGGACGGATCCACGTCAGGGCTTTGAAAAGCTGGAGAGCTGCTACTCTGATTTAATTGGCAAGGGGGAACGTGTCCACTGGTCAACATTTCCCTACTCAAGGAATCTTCCCAGTGAACCCAACTCCCGTTTCCACTACTCTCCCGTGATCTCTGACCCTGGTGCTCGTCAGACCTCCTTAAAATATTCAACCTACGCTTTTCTGACCCTTGAAGGCAAGTCTAATGACACGTTATTGAAAAATGTAGGATTTTTGCTACAAGTATCCCAACTACACACACCAACTCTTCATAGACATGCACGAAAATGGAAACGCCAAGATTTCTTTATGAAGGGCTACACTTCATCCTCCTTTTTCATCACGGGGGACCGGGTGACCCAGGTCAAGACGACCTTTGACATCTACCTTCTGCCTTTTCAAACCGTCGTCTGGATTTTGATGGGCACAACACTGGTCGGAATCTCGCTGGTATTTTCGCTTATAGTGGGATTCTTAAATTTCTTTACCTGGCGAAAATTTCCCAGTTTGACCTTTGACCTTTGGATGACCTCCTTGATGTGGTTGTGGTCACCGTGGGTTGATCAGTGCGACCGCGATTGTCCAGATTTGAGGTCAATTAAAAATTCCAGGTTCATTAAAAAAATGTTGCAGCAAGGTTGCCGAATTTTCTTCGTTATTTGGCTGCTGATGGCCATAATTTTGGTGAATGCTTATAAAGGAATAATCAAGTCCGATTTTCTGATGACCTTTCCATATGAGACCAAGTGGCAGAATATTCAAGACATGAAGGAAATTTCTTTTTACGTCCCGCTAAACTCGTGGGAATGTGAATGCACCATTGATCGCCTGCTAGATCCCGATGTTGTTGGATCGATAATAAATTATGAGTGCTTATATGATCGGATTTCTTCAGGATGTGCCTTTAGTGATGCCTTAAACGCTTTCGGCAATATCGACTGGTCCGATAAAAATCACTTTGGATATGTGATTAAGAAATATGGGCATATCAACAAAGTCGCAAAAATTATCTGTGACGAAACCAGTTTGGCCCAACTATTGGAACTAAGGTATCGAAGAATTGGATGTTTTCGACCGATTGCGACAATCAAAGTCGGCAATAGTTGTTGTAGAAGATGAATTTGAGTACTATTGGACCCTGGCCCGGTTCTTCATGCATAGAAATAGGACATTGAAATTGGGCCATAATTTTGAAGGATCAAAGAAAAACTTTCTTGCTCTACCTCAAGGAATTTCCATTAGCCGATTGGCGGACTGTCCAATGGGAACCAAGAATGCATCAACTACGCACAATCCGCCCCAAATCGGATGAACATGCTCCTGACTTCAGGCATCTACAACTTGTGGGTAAAGTGGGACAAAATTCGGTGGCCAATGGAGAAAACAAGGTGGCTGAAAGAAAATATCGGTCAAGGCACGCTCCCTGAGATCGAGAAAGAAGGATGAGGATTTTATTGTTGATCTTCAAGTAGATGATGAAGCAGCCCACGATGCTTGTCCACTGTCCTTTCAGGAATCAGACATTTACCTCATATTTTACGGTTTCCTATTTTGTTTGACCGCTTCTGCGGGGGTTTTTGGGGTGGAGTTGATTTCCAGATTTTGGACATATTTCGGGGTGCTCATCGTCAAATTAATGAGGCTTCTCATGATATTTCGTGCACTTTTAATGTTGGGCTGCAGCAAGGTTTTGGTTCACCGCATAATTAATATTTAACCTTTTTCTTAAAAAAATATCTGATTGTTTTGATCAAACGTTGATGGAAATCTGGTTTGAAATTCCCATCATTTTTGACCAAATTTTGATAAAATTTTGGAATGAATGTATTTTGGGAAAAAATCTCAAAAATTTCCTTGCCAGGTTTCCAAGGTGTTGGGAATCCGAGAAATCGGGGAAAACCACGGTGCCTGAACTTTTATTATTTTTTTCTCTAGAGAAGGTGATTCCATAGAGCTTTTCCCAAATGTAGCCATTGACAACACATGTTAAAAGACATGCGTTGTCAATGGCTATATTTGGGAAATTTTTTTTTCTTTATGAATGGAATCACCTTCATTACACAAAAAATCTAAAATAAAGTACAGGCACCGTGGGGAAAACCTCGAATTTCGGACGCCTTGGAAACCCGGTAAGGAAATTTTTAGGAGTTTAGTCTCACTTTCTTGTCATAGTCCTGGCATTTTGAGTAATAGCAAGCTACGACGAAAAAAATTTAATGCAGCATAGATCTCGAGCATGTGTATGAGTAAAATTACGCCGTGTCATATTCCTCAGTTGACTAGTTTAAGAACTAGACAAAATCAAAAGTTTGAAAGGTTCGAAAAACCAAATTGGAGCAAACAATTTTTTTCAGTCATGGGTTTGAAATCATAACACCATAACATAGTACCTACTATAAAATACCTATCAGATGGTGGTCCAAGAAAATGAAAGAACCTTAGAGGACACACATATTTTGGAATTCCCCAGATCAAAATTACATACAATTACACATCAATTCTTTTTCTGGTTCGATTACTACCTCAAAATCTTGTCCAGTTCGGTCGGTGACCGAGCCGTCAAGAGAGCTCTGACACATTCGCCTGACTGCGACCCCATTTTTGGAGGGTTTTTCTGCCATTGCAATAAATCGAAGCAATAAAACAAACAAATTTTATGCCTAAGTGTTCTGCTGCTGTAGAACTAGAAAGAAATCGCAATCTTTCCTCACTCAGTTTGTCATGTATTATGAAATATCACGTGAATAAAGAATGAATGAATGAATGTAAGCAATTTTCCTATCGTCCTGTGGCATGTATCATTAAAGTATTTCGACGCCACTCGTGGCATTTGCTGGGACATAGCCTCTGGTAACGTTTCAGCATCGCAGTCGTCTTTTGGTTGCGAAGCATCGCAGTAAATGCTATGAGCGGCGTCTAAATCTTTAAGTCTAGGCAAATCTATGTAGAATGTGATGGTCTACATAATATGTGACGAAGTAAGTGAGAAAAGGTGCATTTTTCGCTCTTCCCTTTGAAAAAAACCTCATCAAATCTTATGACAATTTGATAAACTTAAAAATATTGGCAATGTTTGACCATATTTTCATAATATTTCATCAAAATCTCATGAAAAGTCATACAAGGCTTTTATAAGATGTTTTGAAATAAAAACCTTTCATTTACGACCTACGTATTTTCTTCTGCAAGCTTGTGGGGAATGATATTGTTCGGCGTCGCAGTCCTTCAATATTTGATTTGTGGCATATTGCACTGCCAACTTTTACGGCCGTTGGAACAATCAGACTTGGACGCCGACTGTCAATTTTAGAGCAAAAAAGTGTGTTCTCATTTGCCAGTTGATTTAGCTGATTTGAATGTGCTCTTGGACGACAACTTTGATGCTGAATAATTCATCACAGAAAATGCAGACTATTCTCAGCAGATTACTCTCTAAATAAGCGAAAACTGAAACTGTTTTTACGCCGTGCGGCGAGCTTTCTCTACTAATCGTCTATAATTTCATTACAGCTTTGTCTGCGCCTTTTTTAGCAAACTAATCAAAAATTTTCAACGCAGTACGCAGTTCACATGGAATCAATCACTAACAACTTCCAAGCCATTCTAAAGCACGGAGATGGGTGGGTTACAGGCTTTATTTCTCAAAAACCCCATTTCTCGTGATCAGTCAAGCAGTTTGACCGAAAAACGTCAAAATGTATAGATTTTGCTCGGGATCAGTTTCTATGATCCCCCGAAAATATGGTAAAACTATCTAGATGCCTCCGGCAGTCATCGTGTCAGGGAGGAACTCCTATGTATCTTGACTGTCTCGCAAAACATGTCGTTTATTTTAAAACGTTGTATCCAACATACTTTGACGCCGGTTGGCCTTTTCTACTTCCGTGACACAATAAATTTGCAT
>JAQIVE010007218.1:0-10678 GCA_034698285.1 Sminthurinus bimaculatus
ACAGGAAAAGAAAGAAAATCGTTATAGCTTACTTAGAGGGCTGTTCAACTGTTTATCATAGTGAACAATTAATAAAATATAGGTATTATCTATCAACTTTTTATTATTTGTTGGTGCAAAACAGCAAGAGAAAAGTGAGTGTGAGATGCGCAGCGAAATGTCGTGTGACGTCATCACTTTTCATCATGGGAAATGAGAGAAGGGGATTTTTTCATATCCGAATTTAATTTGTACTCAAGTTTTATACGTATAAAACTTGATAAACTATTGACTACTATTGACTTTATAAAAGTCTATTTCTATTTCTTGTTATCTTTCTTTTGATTCCTGTGAAATTTCATCTGTGTATATGTACAAAATCTTTTGTACATTCACTATTGTGATGACTGAGTCTATAAATTAATTTTCTCTGCCTTTGAGTTGGTGGTAGTGTGTGCTGACAGGAGCAAGTTTTTATACAACATTATGCACTACACATATAATATTGCGTATTATGTGTCATGAGTCATGAATAGAGCCGAAGCGCAGATAATGGCATAAAAATGGCCATCATGGCCAAAATTGTAGGTAATGCCGAATTCCACCAGCTACCTTGGCCTTGTCGTCATCTTAAGATAAATATTTATTACACCTACGTATGTACATAATACGTTATATGGAATAGCTAAAGTCAGTGCTGAATATATATATGATGATGAATAATATATGACATAATATGTCCAGCGTGTAAAATGTGAAACACAGTATTAAAAATTTGCGAATTTTCTCACAATCAATACACAATAGCAATAATATTGCTATTGTGTATTGATTGTGAGAAAATTGTATTGTATTGTTGCAATACAATAGCCGATATTTCTCATGCATATTTGTATCGTTTATACAGTGTATATTTACCCTTGTAAGAATTTATTTACAAATGTGTGCTCTAACATTTCTGACTATACTTGTTCAGTCAGACTGAAATTGTAGGTATATCATTAGCTACTACGTTCTTTATGCAAAGACATAATGATATTAAACTACGAAATATGTAAATCACAGAGTACAAAATATTATATCTACTTATATAGGTACATGGTGATTTCAATGTAAGTATACATAATGTGTATATGGATGCAAGAAATACCATGGCCAATGTCAAGTACCTAGTATAGTACCTACCTACATAATATTGTTGATGTTGCCATTTTCATGCATGCATTGCAAATATGAGTTGGTTCTTATTAGCATAAAATTTTCTCCCTCCCCATCAGCTCATGTCTAAACCGAACTGTCGATATACATACCAACAAAAACCAAACCTCGGTTACATGACGATGGGCAGGTGGCGTAGCTTGAAAATGAAGGTGAATGTACAGGAACGAACTTTGTATAAAAGGAGAAACAGAAATATGATGAAGGCACCTTCGAACTACAATGGAATCGCATGGAGAAAGTACTCGAAGGAGAGAGACAGCGAAATCGAGAAAAGACACATACACATAATCCTCTGAATAATTTAGTGACCTTGAGTTGCTCAAATACCATTCCCAGTATAAATACCAATCTATGTAGTGTGTGCATAATAATATTGAATGAATGTATGATATGACGCTACTATTATCGTTACCTTCATTTTGACCATGAATACCCGTCAATGCCGTCATCATCCTCCGCACTATATTGTCATGCTCATGTCATGTATATACCTTATTTATTGCCATGAAAAGATACCTGAACATAACATGCTTTATGAGTTATAAGGTTCTGCGCTGTTTTATTTTCTGGACACTAATTACTGTGTTAAAAATTCAGCCGTCATCCGCACCATAAATGTATTGTTTTAGAGTCAATGTCAATGTACACCAGCGTCTAATAGCATCAGCAACTAAAAATGATAAAATAAGAATAATAAGTTGATTTGGCGCACCTCGACCAGCGGGTAGGATATTTCCGAATAAAGAGCCTCTGTTGTGGACTCGGTGTAATAGACTCCATCAAAACCTAGAATGAAAAATAATCATAAATAAATTTGGAATCTTTGTCCATCACTTTATTAGATTTTTGTAAAAACATTTTAAAACAAGTGCTCCAAATACGAAGTATGTGTAATAAGTTGCATACGAAGAAATAATATTGTACTGTGTACCATATTATAGCATAATTTTATATACTACCTGTATAAAAAACGAACTTATGTTTTCATTTTTACTTATATAACACCGAAAACACCCCATCTCACCGGATAAAAAGTTGTTTTTCGGGGTCTGACCTTCAATGCTCCTGAGGACGCCGTTCGACTAATTTTGACCCTCTCTTTACAATGGTATAACTTACAATTCGAATGTCGTAGACGTTTTTTGATGTTTTATAATAGTTTTTGTTGACAATGAGTAGTAAACACAAATCATGAAAATGATAATGGAAACACTTACTAAAGGTTTTCGGTGGGGCGCTCGAATCTCCAGGATTGACAATACTGCATTGGCAAAGGGAACTGTCCATGAAAACAACACTCTGGAAATCAACACAATAAACTATGAAACTCCTACCGTTTATGTCACGAATCACATGGTCAATATTTTATTCTTACATATTTTGATACATAATATGCAAGAAAATATTATTTATATTGTCGTCAAGTATTTTTTTGAACTACACTAGATAAAACGGGGAAAAACGTTGCTTGTCAGGGGCAAAAATTTTGGTGGCTCGGAAAAGAATTTTTGTTTTGGCAGATTTATGATGTATGATTCCATCATAGTACTTCATAAACATACACAAAAAGAAATAATAATATGATGTTATCATTTCATTGCTAAGCGTGAAAAAATTTGACTATATTTTATGAGCTTTTGAGAGACAATCCGTACTCTTCTTCACGCTAAAATAGAAATAAGATTTAAAAAATCCGATTTTATAGATCTAAGCGAATACTGACTGGTGAAAGTTAATACAAACCTACTTTCCTCGGTTTGCATTTTTCCAAAATTTGTAATTTTTAGTTTTGGGACGTAGGAAGTTTATTTAAATAATATGATCTTATTCATAGGATCAATATATTATTATTTAATCAATCAATCAAGGCTTTTATTCACGTGTTATTCCTGGTGGTATGTACAACTTAATGACATGTCTCACCCCAGTTATAACACCACACACGCATTATTATACTATAGTACTTCATAATTTTTTAATATTAGAGTTCCACTCGGTGGTCAATGTACGGTATTGTAGTTCTACATTTTGTGTAGACGTAGATTTTTTGAATGGGTTTCCATGGAAAAATATATACATCTACACAAGTACATTACCGTACATTGGCCATCGGGTGGAACTCTATTATTTTATGAATAAATAAACTAACAAAAAAAGGAAACAATAGCATGATGCGTTTCATAAATCCAGCAACATTACTATTAAAATTTAATAGATTGATGATGATTCTGAAGACCAAGATCAATGTTGTATGTGCGTATAACATGCATTCCATCATGTTTATATCAGTTTTAACTTTATGCTTTATATATATGTCAGGGGGATTTTGTACAAATCGTGATGTATACGATGTATACAATAGTTAATTATTAATTATGATTATTTTAAGTTAGGTTAGATTTTTAAACACGTTTTTGCTGACATGCCCTGACCCGACCTGACCTTCTTAAGTCATTGAAATTGTATACAATCACTAGTGAATTGTATACAATTCCGGTGATTGTATAAAATCCCCGTAACATATATATTATATATCCACGCAAATGTTTTGGCTAAGAAAAAAACATTGTACACTAACTATATTTATTTTTCCTTCGGAGCCTGCATATTATATTTTAACTTCTCTAATGATTGTATAAGTAGAATTGATAATAAAAAATAAAAATTAATAATATTATTATGACTTCAAAATCTCAAAGTAAGAAAAAGTTCATTTTATAGCACTACGTAGCATAATAGGAGCTTCAGCTTTGTCGTTAGCAGAAAACAATCCATGACATAATTTCTGACGTCAGTTTTAGAGTTACTATTGTTCGTAACGTTTTCAGATAGACTCCTTGCTAAACGCTTATATTATTGTCTTTATAACTTGTAATTTCAAAGACTTGTCAAAAAGGTCCATTAGAAATTTTACGCCAAAAATAATGGTATAGGACTGTTCAGGAAAATGAGTGAACATGGAAGAAAGAAAAATGTATGAAACGATTGGCAAGTGATGGATTGATTTTTTGGGACGGAAGGGGAAGAACTAATACGGAGAACAGACATACCTATAGCCAAATAAGAACATAGCCAGGCAAAAGCAATCGATAGTATGACCTTCATTAAAAAACAAGTGAAATATACCTAAACCTCTTTCCCCTTCGTCGCTGTTGCTGTCGCATTGTCGATGGTGCTTTTTCATGGATATTTGTATTTATGTGGATATACCTCTATCTATATACTTAGCATGCCTAATGCCTATAGACTCCAACGGAAAATCGAACTGTAGATTTTTTTGTCTACTTACATATCTATGTACGTTCACCACAACACAATATAAGTGTTGTTTATTTTGCCGGCATGTACATATTGCGAACATTATGTACATACTGTGTGATTGTGGACTTGTACCGGTAGAACATACATACATACATATTATGCATATTATATTATGCAACAGTGGTAGAACTTAGAGCTCTATATGCGAGGGTCTAATTACTTAGTCTTCGCTACTTCAAACACATACTATACAAAAACAAACCATGCATAAAGTACAATTACAAACAAATACATCTAGCCTTCAGTGGTAGCCTTCAAATCCGAGTGTCCTTGGACTTGTAGTGTACACTGTACACCATGCAGTGACCGATAAACGTTTCTAGTTTCTACATTTCCCGACAAATGGAAGTATGCTTTGGTTTTGCCAAAGACTAAATAATCTTATTGTTACTTTTGGTTAAAACTAGCTTTAACCAAAAGTTCTTTTCGAATTTTTGATCATTGGAAGCATGTACATGTAATACAATCAAACGGCAATTTCTATGGCATGTGTTACTATGTGGAAAAATATGGTATATATCATGGATCATTTTTCTGCGCGAAAGCCGCTTTTGCGGATAAATTGACAAAAAGTTCATCTTCTTGCGGGCGCAAAAAGATTGCAAATTGAGAAAGTGTCTTTTTCATATCAAATACTCATTCTATCTGTGGGTATGATTTGATCATTAACATATTTTTTTTGAAATTTCGAAAATTTCATTTTTTGTCAAATTTTTTTTAAATTTGTTTTACGCATCAAATTGAGTCGCTATTGACGGGAAATGACTCTTATCGACGAGAGCTCTCCATTGATTTGGAATATGCGATACTTTTTAGCCAAAATTAGATAACAAATAGATTTTCAATAAAAAGTGAGGGTTAGCTTTGACGTGCTGTAAAACCCATGTTTTTTCGAGTATCGGAAAATCCAAAAATGTTACCCGACAGTGATCTTTACTTAAGAGATTCAGCTAATAAAAACTTCAGTAGCTCTTATAGGTTCTTGGGGCAAGTTTGGGGAACATTTCATGTTTTGACGATCTCGATTTGAAAAAGTCACCCCCTCCCCCCCTTAATGGGGAGGAATTTTTTTTTTGTTTGCTTTTTTAAAGAACCTATCCACTAATGAATCCTTCTATGCCATTGGCAACCTTCTACAAAATTGTCGTGAATTATTGTGTCAGTTACTGGTACCTTTACCCCTGTATTTGTTTCAGATGTATAATTTTTCAAATACCTGGATTATTTTGAACTTTTACGCGATGAAAAACAACTGAGCACTATATTTTCTCAATAAATGCAAATAAATGCTTTGTCATTTAGATATTTCTTACCTTTAACTATGCACTTCACAATTCTTTGCTTTTCCATGCTGATATTTGGAGTAAGCAAAGAAAAACCTGGACAAACACAAGTAAATGCTCTAAAACTATTTGTAATAACTACTTTTGGCGTTATACAGCTTGGTGAAAGTTGCTTTTCGCTCATAAAACAGGGGAATGCGTTCAATCATTTAGCTTTATATTTTTGTTAGCTTATTTTAAGGTTTTGGTTCCTCTGCATGTATTTCATGTCCCCTGGATCTTTTCAAAAAAAAGAGACTTTCTCAACAATGTAATTTGTAAAGACGGGTGAAAGAAGCAAAGGTAACTTTCCCAGATTACTATATAATTTGCCGTATGCTATTCTAATTTCTAATAACTGATATAAATGTAACTCGACATCATTCATAATTCATGCTACGAGAAGTTGACACCTTTCACAACAGACCAAAAGTTGGGCTTCTGGTTTTAATGGCGAATGTGGATGTAACAAAGTAAAAGCACTCTTTTTAACAATTTACCATCGATTACGCCCAGGGAAAAGTTCAACTTTGAATACACTGTCATTAACCCTAAAAGAAAAGTCAGAATCTTACTATCTGGCAAATAACGTGTAGGTAGATATATGATATCGATGTTGTAGAAAGGAAACCAGGTATTTTACATGTTAAAGTATATGTAAATACCTGGTTTCCTTTCTACAACATCGATATGTACATACTACATACATATTACAATTTTACTACGCTACCATAACATAATAATAGTAGCCCTATCGAAATTTCTTCAAAGATATTAAACCGATTTCTCAAAAGTGTTTTTACATCTAAATATAATATTAATGCGCATATTACAGAAGTAGGAAGTTCTGTGTAGTTGGAGAAAGTTTAAAACATTATTCCTTATAATACAAGGAATAATGTGAGAAAAAGTTTATCGTACTAAATGGTCACCGGTCATCGAAATTGGAGAATAACGTTCTCTTACATTTATAATGCACACATGTATTTAGTTTAGGTTGAGTATCAAGTATGCCTAAAAAACCTTATACCTTCCTTGGTGGAACATTTGCCTCAATTATACACATATAGGTATACTACAATATCTACAGAGATTGATTTTCAACTTTTCGTATCAAAAAGTTGAAAACCACTCTTTGTATTTAGATGCCAATACGCCTAAGCTTCATAAAAGGAACAAAGGTTTTGTCGTATTTTTTTGCATTCAAAAGCCGAGTAGACTCGTCTCAATTACTATCTGAGTAAAAATGTTGTACAGCTTGCAGATCATAGTCATTATGAGGCTTGAAGAATTTCTGCCCAAACATCGAATACCTTTATGCATGATATATCATCATGCTTTATTCTTTTCTTATACCTTTGGACACTTACGGTTTCCTCATTCGAACTTTTACTTTCAGCCCTGTTCTAACCACAAAGTCCCTAAATATGACATAAAAACATGCTTGAAAGCACGTCATGTCATATCCTACATCCTACATATATCCTACATACGTAGAATAGGAAGATGGTAAAACTTACAATGCAGTGATGGACGATAACGAGTAAATGAATAGACTTTGCACTATTATAAATTATAATAATATCCAGCGTGGAAATCAGTTCATATTCTTGACAAAAATCATTTATTTTAGTTCAGAAACCGGTCTATTGTCTACGCTGTTGAGTCAAGAATATTACAATATTCTTGACTATATTATTTGCATAAATGTAAATACAGTATGAATGACATAAAATATCTGTTTTCTGTAGTCAGCTGAGGCTCGTTTTATTTTACTGTTCCTATTTGTTTTTGCTAATTTTAATTAAATAATGGTATTTAATCTGTATCAAGTTGAAGTACCGGGTTTAGGTTTCATGAACAAAAATAATTTTGTGCTTGAGCTGAAAATTGTGTATGCAGTATGCATTTATTGCTTCGTTGATCATCCAGGCACAGAAAAAAATAACCATGAGGAAAACTTAATAGAAAAACTTACTACGCTTTACCAAGCCTTAGGTATGTGTAAGTTGGGAGAGTCTAAATTTCTCACGTCAATTTTAGTTTATGACCAGACACGAATTCGATTTCACCTGTATCTATGGAATGTAGCATTATAAACCTGCGAGACTGAAAGTTCCAACGAATAGAAGGAATTCGGAAAAAAGAACAAGAAAGAAAGTATGAGAGAAAGCTTCCCAAGGTTTTTACATCAAATTTCTCTCTCCTGAACGTTATTTTGTTCAAGTTTCTCTCTCGTTTCCAAAATTTCACACACTGAACTGACCCACTATGAGACCCGTGGTTGGACTCGTGAATTTGCAACGTCAAACATTTGCATGCCAGCGTAAATAGTAGGGTTCTATAAAATGTTCTATAACAACAGTGACTATTACACACTCGCCTTCTAAAAGCATGGAGAAAGTAAGATTTGAATCACTATTTCAATAAAAACAGTACAACATATTGCTTTATTTTATGGTTTTACAAACTCAAGTTCAAACTTACGAGTACTGTGTCAGACGTGACTCAGCTATAGAGCTGAAATTTGCAACATAGATGTAGTTTGACTTCAGAAACATGGTGCTGACAATATCCCTTGCCAACTCCCAGGCTTGACCACAACAAAAGTTGAAACATTTTCGACACTTGATATTAAGTGCTAAGAATGTGCTATTTTTTCGCATGAACAGCTTCATCATCTATACATGTGAATCGAATTTCACCTTTTTAAAAAGATTTCCTTTAGTAGATAGTAAATGAGTAATATAATATAGAATATAGGCATAATATATTTATTATACAGCCAATATATGTACCACAAGGTAATAAAATATATATAGACTAAAGACTAACGGCTAATGATCAGTGATTCACTGACAGTGAATAATGATTTGTTTAGGGTGATAATTCGTAGGCAACAATTTCTTTAAAACCAGGGGATAAAATCTAAATTCAGGTGTGTAAACATGACAAGATTACCGTATAAGGTCTTTTAGTATGGCAACATCAAATAGTATAGTGCATCTTATAGTATTACGCCAAAACAACGAAAGCAGTTTTCTTGTCTTATACTGTACTATTAAAAGATCTTATACGTGTAGAGTTAGTGACAAACTTGCGATGAAATGAATGAAATAAATGCACGCCTTTTAATACTACCTCATCATTTACATAAAAATACTTGAGCTTGCCTTCTTTTTTCGATTGGTTTCAAAATTAAAAATCATACAAAATATATTATCGAGATACAGTTTTTATAAATGCTAGTAAGAGCGGATAATAAATTGGAGTTAGACTTACCTTGGACTTGAGCTGTTTTTCACGTTCGTTCATGGGACGACATCGAACGACTACTTTTACACACTCTGACATGATGAATGTATTAATACTGATTTTTTATCTACGAATATCGAGTAGTTAATCAAGAAAATTGTAATTGAAATCACAACAGCTAGTGCAATTAGTCTTGGAAAACTGGCACAGTTTTGCCTTAACGGTACTGACAAGCTTGTATAATCGAGTTGCATTAAAATGAATACTATTTCCACTACACTTCACTTTTATTCTTATTGTTGTTCAAATTTGAAATGCTCCAAAAATCGAAACTTTCTTGGGTCGGCATGAAAATCGTCGGCACTTCGGCCGTGTGAATAAAAAAGCTGACAAAACTGTTGAATCATGTTGTAAAACTTGCTGTGATCATAATACTTGTTAACAAACATTTCCTTTGACATTTTGCCTTTCTCAATCTTTGATCTCTTTGTTGTGTATTATTCAGACTGCATGCAATCACTAGTCGGTGGAGTAGAGCCAGTTTATGTACTTCTCTTCCGCGTCAGCTTTTATTCGCCTTTGCTTCATATGCCTGAAATCAAATATGAAATAAAACACCATCATTTTAATATGATATAATTTACAATACTAATACTACGATATACGATTCTTGATCATGAAACAGCCTTGAAATACTTAAACTGAAAGACGTCGTAAGTTGGGAAACGTGGGATACCACAAGTAAAATACAATGCTTCCACGTATGGCACAGATACACGATAACTGGAAAACGTGTTCCCTATGGTATCTTATTAAATATGGTACGTTATTAGTTATTAGCATCATTCTCTTATACTTGCACTATAAAATATTATTGTTATAATAATGATGATTCCATTTTCACATATGGTTCGATTTTTTTACTTGCCCTACAAAAGGGAAACCGAACGACCGAGAGCAGGAAAAGCTACTCTGATTCAAAATGCCAATAATATAGCGTTATTATTATCATACATCACCGTGTGAAATGGAATTACTGTTTGCTACAATATTATTTATACATGCACATTAAAGGCAGAATCGAAAGAGATGAATAAATAGCAGGTGGTCTTCGTTTTTGTAGGTTAAGATGAGAAAAACCTACTACAGACTGGAGAGTGAAAACCCACAAGCTTCAAGTTGAGATTCAAGTGGTTCTCTATTCTCATTCTCTCCTCTTGGCTTGCTACATACCAAGTCAATATTGGACAAAGGAAAAAATGAAAGCAGGCTAAATCAATATGTTGATATTGATTTAAATTTAACATTGGTCCCCCCGAGAGTCACATACACACACATATAGCACTTTCATTCTTATTCTTACGGCATAACCGAATCTGAACAGTAATGGAATATAATATTAACACGTAAAGTAGGATTTACTTTAATATAAAATGCTGTCTTGTACGAGTATTGTTCGTGTACATATATGAATGATTCCTACGATAAAGGATACTTCGCTATTGTTTCCAGGGGAACATGCCCACATTTTCTTTAGAAATCCACGCATGTTCCCCTGGAAACAATAACGAAGTATCCTT
>JAQIVE010007219.1:0-10675 GCA_034698285.1 Sminthurinus bimaculatus
AAGAACATTTAAGTTCAAAATAACATTAAAATGTTATTTTGAACGTAAATGTTCTTCTTGTGAAAGATGATTTTTAGAACTATTTTACAAAACCGAATCTGAAGCAACATTGAAGAGATTACGAAATAACTTCCTGTTATGTATTAGTCCAACGTCGAACTTATATTTTTACTGTTTTTTATTTTTATATTTTCTCTGTATATTATATTGGACTTCATTTTTCCGTAAAACAAAGTACTAAAAAACTGTAAATTTTATCATTTTTAACTTGATAAATATGATTGTTTTAAAAAAATTAGCTACCCCCAGATGTGAAAAGTGCAATCGTCCCTATGCTCGCGAGGATTGGCTAAAGAAGCACACATGTAAACCAGTTCATGTCATGAACTACCGGAGAAGACTGTTCAAGGATTTGGGAAATGGGCAACATTCGTACAACAACTGGCCCTACGAGATTATCGAGCCTGACCCCAAAACAGGACGAAATTTTAAATGTGGGACTTGTGGAGGTCTGCAACTAGACGAACATGCTATGACTAAACACATTCGTTCAAGGCACATGGGTATGCATATTTACTTATATTTACATATTATGTTATTCATAATGTCAGTTTGCAAGATTTAAATTTAATTTTTATTACTAGAGCTATTTTTATCATAAGATATTTAAGATAATAAACGTCTAATCATTCTGTTTCAATCGTTTTTGTTTTTTATCCAGACCCTCCTTACAAATGTGAAACCTGCGGTCGTGGTACGTTATTGTTCAGTTTAAGTAACTACATCTTTCTTTATGTCTAGTTGGAGTACTCTGTAATATCATTCTTCTAATTTTTATTTGATTAACCCCAGGTTTTGACATCAAGTCCGGACTTGAAAAGCATAAACTGACTCATGAAGATAATAGTCTTGTTCCCTCCTTTGCGTGTCCAGGTATTGTCATACAAACTAAATACCAAATACTAAAAATACAATTATTGTCCTAGATATTTAACTTTGATAAAATAATCTTGCGGGATTTCGATACGTTTTTGTCTGTAAATCCTATAAAATTCCATAAACTTTTGATGAGGTTACCCTTTTTTTAAAAATTGCCATGGAATTCTCAGTCAACTTATCAAAATTTTACGAAACTTGACCAGATTTTAATTCAGGGGCATATCAATAACAATATTAATCATCAGTATTCGCTTTAAATACTTTTACGCTCACAAAAGCAAGTCATGAAATTTGAACTTTGGCTTTTTTTTATAGTTAAAGTAGATTAGTAAAGCTAGGTTTCTAATTATGTCAAATTATGAATCTATCTTTATGAAATCCCATCATCTTTATTATTTTTTTAGAACTGAACTGCAAAGCCGCATTCAACACCAGGACAAAGCTATACATGCACCGGAAATGGACTCATCGCATCGGGCTGAAGCCGGAGGAACTCAAGTGTCCGGAGCCAGGATGTGGTTTGGAATTTAGGTCCTTCTGGGCTCGGAACCACCACAGACAACAGACTGGACACAAAGTGCATAACCGTCGTATAAACGAGAGATGTGGACTGTGTAACGTCAAGTTGAGGACGGAGAGAGCTCTCAAGCGTCACCGGGAACCAGGAGTGTGTAAGGGCCCCAAAACTTTCCCTTGTCTTCTCTGTGACAGGATATTTAAGACAGAGTTGGGGAATGAGCGTCACATGGAAAAAGCTCATGGAATACCTCCAGGCACAATGGTGGTAGAAGTATTGACAGAGGACGAAAATGAAAGTCAAGAGAAAGATGTATGCATAGAGGCTCAGGTAGAGTAAAATGTTTGTATCTATGCTGATTATTATATTATTTATTTTCAATGAGACTATATTATACAGTGATAGTAGCAAGTAGCAACAATTATTCTACGACTACTACTATATATGTACAACACTTTTCCCTACTTTTGCTTTTGATTTTTACATCCATGATTTTTCCATTGGTATTTTCCAATAGTCAATAGTCAAATTCGGATTGAATTTTAATCATGAATCATGAACTTTTATGAACTATCGAATAACATTGTATTTTTATGTAATAGTTGTAGCTTGTATTTGTATCTTATAGTTAAGCGTTAACCGTTTGTTTCAATAATATATTATATCTATTTTTTATTCTATAATTATTTATTCTATAATTTGATATTAATTCCTTAAGTACTTAATTATTATGAATTTCAATTCCAATGATTGATGATAGGATAAAGTTTTAGTTAATAAAGCTGATCGACATTAGATTAACCAGCGACTGCAATTTCTCGTGTACTAATGAATGGCGGGGAAAGTCCGCAATTTTATTCACTGTGAGTGGTAAATATTTTACGATCGATATTTTTATTTTTTAAAAAAAACCAAAGCTGTTGTATTTACTTACATAATTTTTGGCAATTAATGAAGGGCATATTGTTAGTGCTATTTTATGTAATTTGTAAGGGGTCTGTCACAAGAGTAGTAGCTAAAATTTCTAGTACCGTTTAGCTAATGGCTAATGTATTAGATATTTTAGTTTTTAGCCGTAGATTTGATAGGGAGTAAAGTTGGCATAGCCTCCAAGCCACTCGGGTAGGGCATTTCTCGGGATTTCTTTCAACAAGACGCTTTTCCATTTGCTCGGGTTCGTTCCATAAATCTCAAATTTTTGGGCCAACCCTCCCAGCAAAGTTTTGGCCAGGCTCCAAACGGAGGTTGCAAAATAGTTGGCTGGATAAAAAAATACAAAGTATTAATGCTGGCAGAAATATTTAGAAAAACATGCAGTATAAAAAGCCAACGTTTAAGTTACCATTAACACCGTATCCAGCCTTTAGCCTGTATCCAAATTTCAAGTTGATGTTCAAGAACTCTCGGAATATTTCCAAGTCTCGTCGAAGTGCTTAAATATTATTTAAATTCATAGCTAGTTAGTTAAAGGGTCATATCATTATTCATTTTAATCATATGAACGAACTCGGGGATAATTAATCAAGACTAGATCAAAAGTTTTTTCAGCAAATCACTATATTATTAGAAACCCTTCAACTCACTTGGCAAATGTGAGAACTGCCGATGGTTGAAGCCGTCACAATCTAAAATAATAATTACAACAGTGCGATTATGAACCCGAGTGAAAATTTGTTTTTTTATTTTATTATACTTTTTTTGATACAAAAAGTGTAGGTACGCTCTTTATACGTGTCGCAGATACCAAATGTTGTTAAATAGGTTCCCAGACATAACATTTTGTAGTTGTTCCCTTTTGTAATTGTTTATTGTATGTATAAATAATTTTTAGAAATTACTCACCTCCAATAAGAACATACTCCTCAATGGGATTTTCAGGGGTGCTGTAATTCCTGGAACTAAAATGAATATTGTGAAGAGCCTGGGTCACATATTTTGAAAAGTCTTGGATCGCCTCCGTCCCGTTTTCCATTAGTGACCGAATGTCATATCTGCCAATTTCGCCAAACCAAACTAAATACGAGTAAAATGACAATTTTTTATGCCTTATCGTTAGTCAAAGCAATATTTCAAAATCCAAAGAACACAGCAGTATAGTTTAAATTAAAGGTAAAATTAACTCACTTGGAGACCCTTCGTCGTCAAAACCGACAATTGAATAGGGCTAAAACAGTTTTTTTAAATGTGTTCTTATAGGTTAAAAGATACTTGAATAATAATTGCAAATTTGCAAATGGTACCACAATTAATAAAAAATAGTAAATAATGGTAAAATTTCTAAATGCTTACAAATGCTTTTCGAATGTAATATGGAGCTTCCCACTCCATCAGTTCCTGTAAAAAGCATTTAAAACGAGTTACGTATAATAAGTACCTAAATGTCGGAAAAATTAAAGTCAGTTTCTAGAGTTGCTGAAAAACTACTCGAACGAAGACTACTTCAAAAGAATGTTGCCCAAATGTTAAAAATCTGGGGACTTTTACGTTGGTTCCAAATTTTTGTAACAATTCAGTGCTGAGGATTTATGTGACGAAATACGGTAAACATAAAAAAATTTCCCAAAAAGTCTCAACTTCCAAGTGTAGGTTATATTATAACTACCTTCATGATTTTGTCTTCATCTTCCGAGTTCTTAATTTCCGAATGCACCCCAGCCATTATTGTCAATAAAAATAGAGTTATTGTTGTTTTTAGTAAAAAACTGAAGAAGTTATCAATAAGTTTTGCCATTTTATCAATATTAACTGTTTAAATTTTTGGAATGAAAAATTTAACTAGATCAACTACTTTATTGCTTCGTTGTATTCTTTTAGTGCTCTCCTACTAATTAAACAAGCCTACAAAAATCCAACAACCAAAGGTTAAATTTTATTGCTCTGCCGTAAATGAAATTAAAGGCGATGGAAAATTGCATGCTGGACCTGGATAATCAAATCTAATAACATAGTATGTATTATTACATTATCCCTACAATTACTGTGTAACGATTACGAGCTGTGAAGATTGAAGGACACGGTTGCTCCTGGTCATTTCATATGCAGTATATAATACACATAATGTGTAATTATTTAATTAAGTACGAAGTAAAAAATGAATTATGATGTTCGCAGCTCGTTTCAGCTTTTTTCCTTATAATGCTGATACATATGTATGTGTAATAGAGGTACTAATGCGCGTGCATCGCATGTGTGTTTCGCAACTTTGGTGGAAAATGAAAGACAAGACAAAGACAAGAGATGAAAGATGAAGTATACAAAATATTTTACAAAAGACAATGGTAACATTCTTGTGGAATTAATTAAGTATTTTACGTGGCTAGGTATATTGTTGCACTGTGTTAAAAAAAGTAGCCGTATAAAATTATTGCACACAAGGAAATTGCGTGAGAACTTCTTCTTATGGAACATATACAATGTACAGGGTTCACCAGCTGTAAGTAGATTCGCAAGTGGAAACTTTCAAAGTGGGAATATTTCCCATATATGTATTTATCTAAAATATTATGCCATCAAGTTGCATGAATTTTAGAAGAGAAATCGATGAAAATGTAGTTGAGGATATCATTGATCTTTTAAATTCCAAGATTTACGGATATTGTCTCATTATGTATTTTATTTCATTGTTTAGACACAATAAATCATCCAACTTTATAACAATAATATATTCATAATATACATCTATATAAGTAACTTCTTCCCTTAGAAAAAAATCTTATGAAAATTTGGTGAGATTTGACAATTTTTAATATTATTTTGATGATATTTCATCAAAAGTTGACCAAAATCGTGTCAAAATTTCATGCGATTTTTTGACAAAATGTTTCTCTAAGGGTTAATATAATGCAACAATTAATAGAATATCTGCATTAACATACATATTATATTATTATTTGTAAGTATAAAGTACAATAATCAATCATATACTTATAATTTTATGTACATTTAATGAAGACCAAAAGGCTATTGATGAGGGGACCAATAATCTACAAAGTAACGAAGTGAGTCGAGTACTTATAACTTAGGTTTAGTAAATACTTGAGAGAATTATTTTGGTTTAGGTATTTAGGTATAAAAACTTAAATAGTTGAGTTTTTACCAGTTCAACTTAAAAAATAATGCCATGTAATAATATCCATATATATGTTATTTAAAATACAATTATATTATGGTAGTCTAACCTAACATTAATTGATTAATACTACTTTTATATAATACAGAGAGGTTCAACAAAGCTCAAATTTATAGACTTAGCCTTTTGTCTCAGTATACGTTTTAAAAAGCTTTGCACTTTGTTTTTAATCCTTTGTCTCTAAAAGCCCAAGAGTTTAAAGTCAGGTTTGAGCTACGAGTTTGCAGTTTGCAGAAGCTCTCTCTCTAATAATATTGTATTCCATACATAATATTTGCATAATATTAATATGCATTCTAATTGCTCAACAACATGCATAATTATAAGTTATAAGTTTAGGGTTTGTTCAGTTGAGTGTAGTGTTACATTTGACATAATTTCCACATTAATAATATATATATAATGTACATTTAAAAGTTAAAAGTTGGTACTTTTCTACAAAGTACGAAGTATACAGTCGGTATTCGGTATTTTAAACTTACTTACTTACTTGCTGTCAATTATGAATTATAAAATAGCTTGACCGCTTTTGAAACGACGTGTGAAAAATACAGTAATAAGTTCTGAATTCTTTATCAATCGTCTTTTGAAAAGTGACCAAGTTATTTTTTAATCCACAGTAGACATTATATTATAAGCTATAATATTCAAGTACAAGTAGATGAATACCGATAAATACTTTTGCATCCAAAAATTGTATTTATGGACGTTATTAAAAAAATATCGATAATTTATATTTATATTATACTCTATACTCTATACAGTCAAGAATATGTCTGCGATGCTTTCCTCATCGTTAATAATTGATTGATTCAATGAAATTACAATTAAATATTATATATTATACATTAAATGGCCGGGGAAATTTCGATTCAAGATCAATGGACTTTTATATTATCAATATGTATATCTACAGTGAATACGATTTTTCAGCTTCAGTTGTCATGTTCTCTTTATGTATAAAATATTATTTAGTATTATAAATTATAAGTATATTTAAGTATTTAAATTTTTAAATATTAAAACCTAGTTGGCCTCATTAGGTGGAGTATTCAGGGTTGGGGAGGACGACGAGGACGATGACATGGACCCAGAGTCGCTGTGATGATGATGATGACTATTATTCTTGGTTTTATGTTTGCTCAAACTGTTGCTACTATTCTCAACATTATTGTTCTTTGGTTTCTTGGGTTGACTTGAGCTGGAGTTGGAATTGTTGCCCGAGTCGGAGCCGCCGTTGCCACAACCATAACCATAGCTGTATCCATAATTCATGGACTCGGGAGCATACCAATGGTCCATGACGAACTGGTACGGGGTCAAGCTGAGATGACTTTTGTGCCGAAGCTTGTGAGGCATCTTTCCACTGCTCTTGCTGTCGCTGTCACTGCTGTTGTTCCCACTTTGGCTCTCCTTCCCCTCGTCCTTGTCCTCCATGTCTTTGCCCTGGTCCTTGTCTTTCATCTTTATTTGTTGCTCCTCCTTGTTCCGCTTGTCTTTTTCCTTGTCATTGTCTTTGTCTTTGTCTTTTTCCATATCTTGACCTTTCACCTTTTCTCCATTATCCGCCCCTTGACTTTGACTTGGACCAACTTCCGTCTCCATTCCATTCATCCCCTGATCGTTGTTCTCCATAAACTGACTGCCACAAGTGCTGAGATTCAACCCCCGTTCGTCTTCATCTTCGTAGTCGTCGTTGGGCGAGAAATTCCCTCCCCTCAAATTCAGGTTCCCCCGGAGGACTTTGAGAGAACCATGACCCTGACTGATGGACATTGACCGGGCGGGACTGTGACCTCTGGGACTACTGTGGCTATGACTGTGACTATGACTATGACTGTGGCTTTGACTGTGACTGTGGTCATCGTTGTGATTAGGGTTTTCAGAACTTCCAGGTCTGCTCCGACTCCCGCTTTCACCCCCGCTCCCACTTCCGCCCCCTCTCTCCCGCTCCCGGTCTCGTCTCTCCTGGTCCAAATTGAGACTCGATATGAGACTGAGGTCGAGGTTGACTTCAATGTCGAGGTCATCGAGGTCGATGCCAAACTTGTCCCGGATGGCGGCCAGCTGATTGGACAATATCCGGTTTTCGTCCGTCAAGTCCATGACTCGTTGCTCGAGGACCTTGTCGTTGACCTTGCGTTTTTCTCTCGACCGCCTCGCCGCCGCATTGTTCTTCTTCCGACGCACCCAATAACTGTCGTCCTTCTTGTCCACGGGAATAAAATTCCGGTTCTTCCGCCCGTTGACCCCCGACATTGCCATTGACATGGACATGGACATGGGCATCGGCATGGGCGAGGAGGAAGAGGATGACTGGGGAGTTGAGTAGACCGAACTCTGATTTTTATGCTGACCTTGTTGTTGTTGTTGCTGTTGGTGTTGTTGTGGCTGCTGTCGAGAATTGGAGTTGGATAGAGAAGAATGAAGAGCCGGGTTGAATTGCCCTTGAGTCTGACCTCCATTTTGAACAGAATCGGAGAATTCGGGACAGGCTACAAATTGATTCCGATTGTCCGGTTGGGGAACGTAGTAGAAGCCTCCACTGGCGGAAAGGGGAACTCCCGCGGAATATGATCCGTGACCCGGTCCATAGTTGCCATGGTGCCCATGGGGCCCAATATTTAAACTATTGTTCATGTTGTTCACCGACTGATTGTTGACAACGATGCTTGCTGGCTTGCTCGTAGGAAAGTTGTGAGTTCCCATGCTCACAGCTCAATCTTCCAGGTTCAAGAGTTTAGTCTAGTCGAGATAAAAAAAACAAGAAAAAAAATTGGGCTAATTAAACATGATAAATTATAATAATATGTAATTTACTAATGATTGTTATATTTGTAGATAGGTAAGTAATAAAAATTTAATTGGGTAAATAATAAGTATCTATACATTAAAAAAAATAATGACGAAAGTCAATAAGTCAGATTCCGGCTCACGTTGCAACTACTGGCTAAAAAACGTGGGCATTGTCTTGCGTGTGTGTGTGTGTGTTTGTATGTATGTACGGACGAGCAACGAGCACATAAATAGAAATTCATAGAAATATGGAGAGAGAGACGATAAAGGAAAGCGGAGAAAGCTTCACTGTTAGTACAAACACACATTATATGTACATGTACGTGGGCTTTCTCTTTCTCTAGCTGGAGAATATTGATCGAATTTCCTCAAATTGCCTGTCTCTCTCTGCGTGTGTGTATGTGTGTGTGTAAATACATATACACCTTATACATAAGTAAGTATATGCGCACGTTTCTGGGACCGAGAAACGGGACGGGAGCAAACATGTGAGGAAATTCACGTTTTCCACACACTCCATGTATGTATGTGTTATGTTATGTATCCCTGTCATATATTATTAGTATGTTATACAACCATTACTTACATGAGTATGAATTGTAAGTACGTATCAAGTACAACGTAGAACATTGCTAACTTTGCTTTAGGTACCTACAACGTATGTACATACATGTGATATATAAGACTCGTTTTATACTCTTTGCTCTTCACCTACTGCGAGCGGAACTTTACTTGGACTTGGACTTGAGTACACGTGACCGGAGGAAAAAAAACGTGAGCACTGGATACATACTTAATCACATTACACTTTACACTACGTCCAATAAATATTTTATTTATGTCCGTATAATATTTAATTTTAAAATGAGATTCAAGTATATAATATCTACATGGAAATGAGCTGGCTAAACGTGACACGAAAGGCTTGCAACAATATTTAAAATGGCTGTATTTTTCCGTGCCATGAGAATTTTTACTTTTTAAACTCTACTTTTTTAGCTTGCTTTTTTTAAATTTTTTTAAAATGTTACGATGTATGTACCTTTAGAAAAAAATCTTTTCAAGTCTCATGAAAACTTGATGAGAGTTGACAACATTGATGATTTTCGGTATATAAATGGCATTTCATAGAAAAATCTCATCAAAAGTTGAAAGTTGATCAAAACTGACAATATTTTCCTCCAAAACCGTGTCAACATCTCAAAAAGGTTTTTGACAAGGTTTATTTCTAAGGGTAGTAAAATGTAAAGCAGCGCAAAAATAGTATTTGTTGCAATAAAAAAAATTCTAGTAAAGATTATGTACTTATATTATTCTTGGTAAAATGGTGATTAAATTTTAGTTTTGCTATCTAGCAGCCCGGAGAAAGTAAAATTTGAACCACCATTTCAATAAAACAAAATACATGTAAGGAAGTATCTAGATTGTATATTATTGTATTATTTTGCTTTTTTTAAATAATACAAATAAAACAAACACTTACCTCGAACTCAAGTTGAAGTTGAGACCAAGTGACGACCAAAGGCGGAAAAACAGAGGATGAAACTGTTGATACTGGTAATTGTCGGTTTCGAATTGACACTTTGTGTTTGAGGTGTTTATTTGTAAACGGAGATAAAATTACCATTAACGCACAATACTGTGTGTAGAGTGTATAAAGTGTGTACTTGTAACTTGTACTTGTGTACCATGTACTGTTCGTAGTTCGTAGAACGAGGACGAGGACAAAAACGAAGACAGCGGCCACGAGAACGACGACGACGACGAACTCGAACTCGAATACGAAAAACACCACCAAGACGAGTTGAGTGTTGACGTTGAGTGAATAAGGCTCCGGTTTGATATTTACGATGGATAGAGAGCTGGGAGACAAAGTCACGTTTTAATGCTGTTGCTGTTGCAAAACGGAGAGAGAGAGAGAGAAAATATTTTATACTCAAGTACGCATGGTTCTTGGTTTTTTAGTACCCTTATTTGTTTCTATCTGTCTCCTTTTACTTCGTACTTGGTAAATACAGAGTAAAACGAAGGTAAGTACTTACGTATGTATTATGTATGTGTGCAAGTATTTACTATTTACACACACTTTGCTTTCTCGATGGTGGATTGTGTAAGCTAATGTCTATGTACATAAATAATAGGATAGATTAAGCTGTCTACTATGTAAGTAGTAAGTAAGTAGATGCCTATTGCCTATAGCTGTTTCCGCCTTGCATTTACCGTCTTTGCTCTTATTGTGGGACACCTTCGAGTAGTGGCACACTCCTAATTGTAGCACTTGCAAAAAGTGAAAG
>JAQIVE010007220.1:0-10672 GCA_034698285.1 Sminthurinus bimaculatus
ATGGGCGAAATCATTCTGTGCAACGTGCCTATCCTCTCCAACAGCAAGTTGGAATGAAAAAAGGATACGAGTTTACAGGGATAATAACACTGTAAGTAGTGTATTTTTCAGATTTTTGAAATAAAAAATGACATAATTACTATTACTAATAATAAAAGTGATGTCTACTTGAGTTTGAATTAAATCCTAATTAACAATCTCCAAAACAATGACTTTGTGGAGTATAACAATAATTTTTATGATCTTCAACTTACGTATTCTTCCTTTGGATGAGCTCTGAAAAGCACAAGAAAACAAATTTGATTATTATAAAAGCTAGCTTCAATTTACAACGAGTACTTCACAGAATAACCCGAATGTTTAGACCTACTTCTGACTGTGGTAACTTTCTTTTGATTCAAAATTACTGCAAGTTTCCTAATATTTGATCAGCTAGTATACTCAATAATCAATATATACCGATAAAACTTGATAATAAACGTATACTTTACAAAATATATTTTTATTAGAGACAAACCCTCGAAAGTTTAGTATTCCGTATATTATAAAGCACTTACGTAGAACCCATAAAAACTCATATACATTTACGTAAACTTGAGAGGGCAAAGCGTGTACATAAAAAAAAATCTAGCCTCTAACTTTTACTAATAGAGTAAAAAGTATACATTTCATTTTGAATGTGCAACAATGCACAGCCAATTCAGGTATTTGCAGCAGCAAGAAGAAAGCAAAAGAACAAACAAGTTTCTAGTTCTGCAAAGTTCACGCTTCATTTCTTCTTCAAACAGTTGACTTTATTTTCCGGACTGGCTTTATTCTATGCTGAATCATGTGTGTACAAATCAAAAATGAGAAAATGACAGCAACGACTTACCGAAATTCCCTAGAAAAAATGTCCAATATCTTTTCTCCCACCCAACGTCCTTTGGTAAAAGTTGTGAATGTGAAGTAATATGGGTAGACTTTCCTGAGACCTGTAATGAAAACAAAATACGAAAAAAATAAGAAAAACAACATAAAAAAGAGTTTCAACTTTTAAAGTGTGTTTTTATTCTATTTACAAAACTTCAAACCACGTCGAAACAAACACCTCTCTTGCATACAAATGCGAAAACGAACGCGACTATGTACCAAAGAGAAAACTTTATAGAGAAAACCGAAAGAAAGGCTCAATCCTGTATAAATATACGCATATGGATAGTGAATATATATTCTCACACAAATTGCACACTTTCATCTGATGTTGTTGTTACTCAAAGTATTTTCCCATTTTAAACCATAACAAAAAAGCTCTGGTTCGAAAAACACACACATATGTGTAAATCATGAAGCTATTACACTGATCATGAGTTGACGTTTGATGGGCTTTCGAATAAACATTGCCAATTCAAAATATACACAACGCTTTACAATGATACGCTGCAGTTTAGACCGAACCTTTTAACCCTAAATGCTTCACAAACAAATACGTAGAATATGGGACACACATAAAAGTTTATAGTCTTCATAATTTTTTCGACATGTCAATTCTCATATCGACAATAAATATTTGTTCTTCATAACTTAAATGCCAATATGCCGTAACTTAAACATTGGGACATTTTATTAAACATAAAAAAATTGCCAGCAATTAAAATATGCTACCTTTGACTCACAATTTTTTTATTTCATAAATGCAACGTTGTAATTTTAATTACATTAAAATAAAAACGAAATGTATCAAGAGCAAAACATTAAAACAAAAGGAGGTTTTCGGGTTTCTTATTCAATAAAGACTTTCCTTGTTTTATTTTCTTTATTGCTCTTATTTCAAAGCACGACAAGGCACAATGAAGACGCGTCCATTTAAATCAATCCACATACGCACAAACCTTCTCTCTTCTCTCTCTCTCTCTCTTTACATGATACAAACTTCTCCTCCTCCGAAGAATGTAGCCAGTAAATTATAAGTGGTTACTTGCATGGATATAAATACATGTTAACTATACATTCCTGGTAGGACTGTGACTGTGACCATTTCCTGTTTCGGGTATTGTTCTATTCTGTTCAGAGTTCACGACACAATGACAAGAATATATTAGTTTGCAACTTTTGGAATCCTCTTCGAGTCTTCTTAAAGTAATTAGAAGATTTGCCTATGGAATCTTCTCCGTGAATATAGATACATCAGTTTCCATCAAATACCAGGCCAGGCCAAACATTTAAAATGCGGGAACAAAAAGAAGACAAAGACATTATAGCCTTTCTCAAAATATGTATCTCCATCCTCTTTGTCCTTTTCTGCCTGCCTGCCTGCCTGTCTGTCTTTCGTTTTATCTATCTATCTATCTGTTGTAAAACAACTCAAATCCTTATACCGCACTTGCACAAACCAAAGAGCAAAGTAGCAAGCATAAAATAAATGCATAATATGTACATTGTACATGATATGAATTTTCTCTCTCATCCTCCTCTTCTTCTTGTTCTGCTTCTTCTTCTATAGTCTTAACACTGAATGATTAGCCAGCTCGATAAGTCTTCCTGTCAAATAGTATATGTGGGACGGCGACGTTGAAAATGAGCAAAGTGCAAAGTCTGCTCTCGTCTGAAGATTATACAACGTGCCTTGACACACAGCACATGTTGTGAGCGAGCAAATCTTGACAAGATCGAACTTTGAACATTTCTCTTTTTCGCTCTCTCTCTCTTCCCGTGTCGCTCCACTCTCTGTATTTTACTTTTACGTAGTTAGACTATAGGAGCTTCCCTGATTTTTTTTTATTCCATAGACACTGTCTTTTGACACACATATCGGAATCATCACCATAAAGTTTGCACGTAGATCACAAAGTCATTGTAGCTACAATACATATCGGAAATTGTATAAAACTCCAAACTATAAGACACAGCAAAAGAGCACGGATGAAAATCAAAAGACATCATTAATTTACCGCGTCATGCATTGCATATTTTATATCTGTTTTCAAACAGAGACGTTTCAGGGAAATTAAAACGGTGTGCTAAAATTAATCGATTTCAAACAACATTAGCAGCTAATAATCCAGTCCACAATCCACACTCCACGCGGATTGAGCATGTCATTCTTTGTGGTTATCGTCTTCATACCAAACTTTTAAAAAAGAGCTCACCTATTTCCCTCTTTATGGATGAATATTTTTTCTCCGCCAGCAAGTGAGTCTTTCATTCCTTCAATGAATATTTTTAACATTTATAATCACTGAATGACCATATTATAATTCATTTTTATATGTATAGATCATCCATTTTTAAACCACCGTAAATTTCTAATACATTTTTGAACCATAATATAAGTAGTTTAGCATTACTAGTGACATAATTTTTAATTTTTAGGGCTACCTTAAAATAGAGTCGAAATAGTACATGCGTTTAATCTTTTTCATCTAATGCAAATGCATCAAAAATATTTCACCAACATAACTTGCTTTTTCTAAATTTCCGAAGTACATACAGTTTTCATACACTGTATGTTGTACATTTTGTAGCAATATAATATTTACGTTGCACAATATATGCAAGCTTTTAAGGTACCTATATTATCATATACACTGGAAAAATACCCAGCGGGTTTGAATCTATCACAAGCGAAAAAAAAGAAAACCACAATTTTTATACTTTTACCGCAATTGTCATGACAGGATTCGTATATTCTTACAACATTCAACAGGGGTCAACCCAAGGTGCAATGTATGTAGTTTGTGCACTTGGTACCTTTTGTGTGAATGTAGATTCTTTTAAACAAGTTGCCATGGAAAAATCTACACAAAAGGTACCGAGTGCAGTAACTACACTGCTCATCGGGTGGAACCCAACTATGGCTGGATATCGGCGCGGAATAGATTTCACAGCGACGGAAAAAAGAAAATAGACCTACATTACACAGTCAGCAGCATGGTACACGCATATATAAAGTACAGAATGTCGATGTTGGGATTCCCATCAGACAGTATTATTATTGGATAAAACCAAATATATGTATATATATTTGCAAGATTTGAGTATATGTGAACATTCAGTGGGACTTGATCGATGTTCCCTTCTTCAAAAAATGATTTCACTAGGGAGGGAGTCTAGTGCTGGATGAGTTAAAAGGAAGGGAATAAAGAAAAACCTTTCGTTCCCGTTCCACACTTTTCTTCTTCTCCCTAGACTATCAAAAGGCCATACACCTACATACAAGTATACTGTATACATACAAACAGGTACGTGACTCCATCCACACTAATCACTCCTCCTGGAAATTGAGAAAACCTGCAGCAGTCACAGGAGCAAACCGCTTCCGAATGCGTCTCTGAAAGTGTACTTTCCTTGATCTACACAAACACACTCACAAACCTACGCAGACAGACATACAGCATTAGAGCATTTCAATGCAATGGTATGACTCCTGCTTTGTAATATACTTTCACTCGGCCCTCCTGATCAGTCACCATTCCATCGAGTTCACTTCTCAACAGCGAATACCTAGATACAACAACAATTCTAGAATTCGAGGGTCTTGGGCTTGGTTCGTGTGTGTCTACGTATTTGACTTTGACTTTTCTACATGTCCTTTCACCATTCCTTATAGACCCTTTCACCCTTTCTCCTTCTTTGTCCCTAGCTTTGTTCATTTATTTCCACTCGATTGAGTTTGTCTACGCGTCGAAAAAATATTTTACAAAAGGTGTACTATCGTAAGCTCAAAGGTCGAGTATTCTCTCCCATTGTCGTACTATACAAATTCCTCGATTTTCTGCTCTTCTTCCTGTCTCTTTTTTTTAAACCACTCTACTTCTATCCCTATTTACAATGTATTTGCATAGACAACTTTGAATTTCGATTCCCCTGTTGAAAAATTATTGTTATGTTACACACATCCTTAGCACAAATAAAGTCAAGGTAAACCGGGCGAACATAAAAAAGACTTGAGGAGAAATGCTAAAATTTTCGACACACAATAAACGACAACGACTAGCTGTTTTATTTTTGTATACAACAAGACAACAAGACAGAGTGAAACAAACAAAGAAAGGCTAACCATGCATGCAGAATATTTTTTATGAATATTCTTTATCATTAAGTCTTTGATTTGTCATGCAATCACAAATGAAACGTACGTCTACATTAGAGCTGATGCTGTAGGGATAAAATTTAGTTTCCTCATTCTAAAATTACAATGATAATGGCAAAAAAGTAGGGCTGAAGAAAAAAGATGAGGCAAATAAATTCACGCATTAACATTAACTATTTTCCAAATGGCAAAGCCTTGCTGATTGTTTGATTTTTTTTCACTTTCCTCGATCATCAGAGAATCCTCACACTTTTCATCTCTCTCTCCCTCTCTCTCTCTCTCTCTCTATAGAATTAAAAATAACAATATACCACAGACCCAGAATAAGACCGCACATCGTTGTCTATTTTGTTCTTCCCATCTTGTGTATATATACTTGTACTTTTACACAATAAAACAAGGGATGCAAGGTGAATAATAATAATAAAGGACGAAGTAAAGAAGGAGGAAAAAATACCATGAATTTTCTCTCTATAAAATTCTCTGCTACCTCATGATGCCATTGTATAACTACATAGGAATACGAATGAGTTTCCATCGCCGTCGATTTGCCTTGATTATTCACATCTTCTCACTATACACTGTACTTACATTCGTTCTCACAGACACGTATACAGTGTACTCACGTTGACTCCTTGTGATGAAGGAAAATTTTCAGGCATAGATCCAAGAAACAAAAAATAATACACAGGAGAGAGATAGACCAAGCCTATGTATACTGTGGCATGGTATGGTATGGCACCACTCACTTGCCATTGCAGTTGTAAGACATGAGAAGATCAGGCCAGAGAGACGACTAAAGTCTCATAAAATTTACAGCATCTTATTTTCCGATCGTTCGAGAAAACATTAAACGGAACCAACTAACTAAAATCATAAAGAGAGCCGTCTACCTCTGTCGATTAGTGTAACATAATTGAAAAAAGTGCATGACTATAGTATGCCACGCCGTATCATACCATGACCGTCTTCTTCGTCTTCTGACTATCATCCTCCCTGCCGTCCTGCTCCTTGGGGACAACACAATACACTATAAATCATGACTACACACACATATATATATACGCAAAATGAATAACCCAGATTTACATCGACTGTGTATTTCATGTAGTGCGGATGAAGATAGAAATGGAGTTGATGAGCATCATCATTGCCATTATAACCATTATTATCATCGTCAAGATCATGATGACAAGACTGAGACCGAGTAGAGGAAACACGAGGTGTAATTTGTAATTCTCAAATTAAACGGCATCGAGTTAAAAACAAAACGGCAAAAGGATAAATCAAGGAATGAGAGAGCCATAATTATATCCCCTCATAAATTACCTCGTTCATACATACGTAAAGTACAGTACACACAACACACAGTCAGCTTTATTGCTAAAGTGTAAGATGTTCAAATGTAGGATCTTCATAGTGAGCCACAGTCACAAAACAAGACGTTTTACTATCTTAAATTTCTCCCTAGTTTTCGTCAACGAATAATAACTTGGAGTAACCAAGGTTTATCTAATTTTTAATTTTGAACAAGATACTTTGTAAAAACCTCGAGCCCCATGTATGCATGCTTCACGGTCATGGACAATTTTGATATTGGTACGAAACGAACTAACGAAACAAATAGTAGAAGAACATCGAAAGCGGATAAAAAAGGACTAAGGACATGATGTATGATGTTTATTCATCAGATAAAGGGGAAAAAAGAAAGGTTTAAAAAGGCTAGTGATGTGCCGCTTCTGTTGCTGCTGCCACTAACGATGAAGACAAAGTTTAGCCCAAGAAAATTCCATACACACGGCATATATATGTAAAACATAGACAAACTCAAAAACCCACATGAGCATGAAGAAATACCAAACGAACGGGAAAACAAGGCAAAAGAAGACGATGACGACAAGGAAAAAATGAAAAAGGTCGAGGCTCCTTTAAACTAAAAAAAGTTTTTAGCTCCATGAAGCACGATGAACCATGGCGGGTTGAAGAGGTTGAACTGGATGTTGGACGGATTCGAATAAAAGCAAAACGTGAATAATGACCTTGCTTCTCTTCCTGTCCGAAAATTTTCAATACATGTATCTACATACATTCACATACGTACATACACGCAGATACAAACCAACTCGTGACGAGTTCCTTAGGGGATAAATCCTTTCATCTTTACTTATCTCAACTCGGTTTAGTTCCGTTGTGCCGTAAAATAGAAAACCTAATTTACTATTCCTTATTTTCCTATACGTTAACTATACGGCGAATAAATACCTAACATCGTACTCTTACATACATTTATTTTCTCCTTGTCTTCGAAAAGTAAAAGACACGTACCCACAAGACAAGACAAGACAAGAGAGAAGATGAAGAATAATCTCAGCCTCAACCCACATACCGTCACAACTACCAACCAATACTTAAAATATACGTATAGCATGAAAGTTAGCCTAACAAGAAAGATGCAAGCGATCCTTTACCACATATCATTTATTATGTATGCATGTTATAAACTGCAGCGAGTAAAAACCTCGTGGAAATCACGGAAGTTTTAGGAACATGAGATAAACTTTTAGAAAATTAAATGCCAATTAAAATCGCAGACGTATTATGCCGAAATTCGAAATCTTAAGAGTGATTTCGATTCGACTTTCTGTAGAGGATAAAAATTAGCAAGTAACAGACCGTTTATAGCCAAGTTTGCCACATCAAAAACTATGAAAATTTAGAACAAAAATTAAGTTTTTTAAAAAATCTGGTCAAAATGGAGCATTTTCGTGGAAATATCCAAAAATATACATAATATACATACTCTCAGTACTTTGCCTCTATTTTTCAGAATTTTTAAGTACCCTTATAAAATCTTCATTCCAGAAATTAAAAAAGAAGTATTTTTGCCATGAATTCCTTTGCTTTGTTGAAAAAACTTCCCTACAGCACAGAAAGATCTCCTTTGTTCATCCCTATTTCGAAAATGGATTTTAATCCTTGATACACTGAGTACATATATTATATACCTTTCCTCCAATTTCGTCTTCATGTTCCTATTTTCCCACTTATCCTCCCTCTTTATTTCAAAAGTTCGACCATGCAAACTGGCGAATCTTCTTCCTCTTAATAGGAATCAAGTCAAGCGAAAAATCAACGCAAGTAAATCCCGCAGCCAAAACTTCATAATGTACCAGGCTATCTCTGTACTTTTAAGCGCACAAAGAATCAGTAACTTTCAAGTTGCTGATATGAAAGTAAAGGAAAGTTTGTCCCTCGCACTTTCACTCCCATCTTTGTCTCTTGCTTCAATTAAACATGTATCTCTCCACTATCCACTCACTATACAAGTCCATTATACACGTCTTCCATCCATAGTCTGCATTTTGTTTTTACTTTGGGGCTTCTCCAATTGTTTTAACTTTCCAGTGGATGAATGAATGAACAACAGATAATAGATAATACACAGGGCCCGTAGCAGGATCAGGCCAGAATCTATGGTATCTGGCTATGTATCCATGTTGAAGCTTTCAATACAACAACTACTTGTACACAGCGCGCATTGCCTCCTTTGTCTAGCTCACATCTTAAAAATTGACAAACGGAAATAAACAAAAGTTCTTTGTGTGAAATACAGTACTATGTACAACACAATATAATGCATACAATATATCAATCCACCAGGAACAGAGAACAAAGTAAAGTAAAGTAAAGAAGAGCTTTCTTGATTCACATCAGTATCAAAAACATCAGAAAGCTTTAGGAAATTGAGCTTTTAGTCCAAACAGTGCGCTCATGCAGCCTCCTTCAACAACAACAATAACCTTATAGCCACTTCGGACGACGTGAGTGTCTATTGTTCTTGTATTGGCCTCAAACTCTTTATAAATATCTCTTTACAATGTAATAATGGCCAGCTACTTTATTTGGCGGGGTTTATTGTGTAGCAAATCTTACAGTCCCGACATAAATAGGATCATATTACTAATTAAATATTAACGAGAGTTTGGTTTAGAATCTGGTTTCTTAGAATGATGTAACCAAACAACACAAAGAAAAGTTATGAGGGGAAAATTACGACCATCTGAACTCAGTAAACTCGGAAAACTTCAATATATAATGCGTTATATACCTACAGTACAATTCACAAGAAACTTGAGTTACACATCGAAATACTATATTTAAATCCACTGAAGCAAGGAGAAAATAATATTTAACATTTTGTTAAACTTATTCCCTTTCCTTATCATCTTTTCACGCATTCATCTAGAAATGAAATAAATGTTTGATCTGTCATAAATAATAGTTACTGTGCGTCAAGTATGCAGATACTGGAAAACAATTTAAAACTCAAAATGTAAGGCAAAAACGACTTGTTACGATCATTCATGACGCTTGAATAGAATTTAAGGCAAATAGAAAAGACCATTAACCATTTTACTAGTACCAGATAAAGAACAAGGAATAAGTATACAGGCATATGTCTTTTCTTTCGTGTACGTGTGTACACGGATAAAAAGATGGAAAGAGACGAAGAAAATGTACTGTATAATATTTACCACTACATGTATGCTCAAAACTGACCAAATAGACGGTAAAAAATGTAATGCACACATATACACAAGTCACTAAAAGTGATGCCTTTTAAATTTACTACCGTACGTGATCTTAAACTCCCGTTAGGTAGCCCAGCTTCCACTGGATACATGTCACGTTATCTTTTTATACATAGATATTTTTACTAGGACACTACTTGATATTGACGTTTTTCACTTAGTAGGAAGTAGTCGTATAATATTTGTGTGTACATTATATATTCTATATACGTGTATAAAGGGGTATTCCACTTGGCGTCCGAATTCGACTTTTGCATCATGACGCTGTACGTCATCCCCTTGATAATAATAAACCAAATAATATAAACGGTGGCAACACTCACATAACGAGTAGCCCCATTTTTCTCCGTCATTTTCCCCACATCTGCCCAAGTACACACACACACACTTAGATATATAAACCCTTTTAAAGTGAAGTGGTATTAAATGGAGAGTCTCGGAAAAATAACCATAATAATAATAATCTGGAAGAGATCAAAAGACATGTTTAATTGAAAGCCTATTAAAACAGGGTTTATGGAAATTGATTTAGCTACAACTTGATATAAAAGAACAGTTTTCCTCCATGCTCGATAGAGCCTAACGTGTACTATACATAAAATCACTGGGCGAGCCAGATGGAGCTAAAAATAACCTGAATACCAGTTTTACTACGCATTGTTTATTTTAACCGAGATAAAGGTGTTAAACTATTACTTGATTATGTAAACTATCAAATATGCATGCACTCTAATCGCAACTTAATCAAATGGCCGATTAATGCTAGGGAAAATGTTTTTAATCTCCTTCAAAGATTTTTTCCAGGGTACTAATAACATGGAGGCGCCTCGTTAATAACAGTAGTATGTAATAGCAATACTATGGCTCTTGCTTATCTTTTAGCACAAAAGCAAAGCAAAGCACAGTTTAAGTATACAAAACAGATCGTAATTCCCCTTTGCTCTGACGTCTAAAGTCCTATCTTGCGTATTTATATACATTTTTCGGGACTCACCAAGACGAATATAGA
>JAQIVE010007221.1:0-10672 GCA_034698285.1 Sminthurinus bimaculatus
TTTCAATTTTATTTACATTATAATTAGAAAATTTATCTTTTTTCATGTTTAACTTATTTATTTTTTTATTTTATTATAATTAATTTTATTTTATTTATTTTTTATTTATGCTAATTAGCTTTGTTTTAATTAAAAAATAATGTTAAATATTTTTTAAAAAATCTCTTTAGTTATTTAATAAAAATTAATTTTATTATGTTAGTAAAAATTAATATTTTATTTATGTAAGAAGTTATATTACAAGTTTAATTTTTTTATTTATTTTATAGGTAATTACTATTTTTATAGAATTAAAGTTAAAATCCTAAATTTTTAACCTTTTTAAATTCTTAAAGCTTATGAGTGTTTTTTTAGGATTTTTTAGCTTATTTTTAAAAGTTGCTTAAATTTCTTAGTTAATTAATAACTTTATACAAATATATAATAAAAGGCTTATAATTAATATTAAGTTAACTTATGGTTATTTTTTAAGTCATAACCTAAGTTGCCTTTTTTACAGTAATTAATTTATAGATAAATTTTTTAGAGATTTAAAAGATCATGGAAGCATTTTTGGTTGGATGAGTTGCGTTTTTTTAACATTTTGACATTCAAATCTTTTAAGCGATGCTACACATACGTTTTTACTTATGTATTGTATAGGCACAGTACAAAATGACGTTTTTGCTCATTTCTTGTTGGGCTCTTGGAAATGTTGCGAATTCGTGGACTTTTGGCACACACGTTTATGTGTTTTGAAAAGATGGTGATTAGTGTGATTGAAATGAGAAGAGTAGAAGAATTATATAGATCATTTAAATGGGAGTAGAATTTAGTTGTGAATGGTGAAACGGGACTGATGTGGTTGAGTTTGCTTTTATAAAGGTTTCCTTTGACGGTCTGACGGGTAAGATTCAGCTGCGGGAGGGCAGTCGACATGATCCCATGTTGACTTTGATGAAGTTGAAGAATCGGATTCCGCAGCCGGTCGGTCGGTGGTCTCCGAGTAATGGACTCTCCGTCCACGACATGGATGCCTTCAGCTCCGGAGAAATCCCCAACGTTACGCTCAGAGTCACCACCGTCCTTGTAAGTCCATCTCTTTATTATGTACTTATTGTATGGGCAAGTAGAATTGAAGCCACATCAAAAAACTGTACAAAAACCTCAAAAACGTGGCCCACTCTACATTTTGTGCATTGAAATGAGCAACTGCAGGGGGAAAGACAATGCAAATTAAAATTACCTGCACATTGCACAACATTATTAACAAGTGCCCAAATAAAAAAATTGTGAAGAAATCAAAAAATCTACAAGGTTATGAATAATGCCTATAATCTGATAGAGAAGGTCAAAGTTAGTCTAAAAACCGATCGCAGGCTCTCGAGAATTTACAGATGCAACCGATTTATGACCCTTCAAAAGTCGGACAACAGAAAAATGGGTTTTAAATTGTTTGGGAAATTTTCCAAGGCCAAGTTGTTCCAGGGTAAAAAGTAATGGAAAATTCGAATCCAGAGACGAAATTTCAAAAAAAGAGGAAAAAATTGGTTCAGAATTTTGTAAACAAAAAGTTCACGAAACTGAACTTGAACTCTTTTTCTGTGGCAAAATATATATAAGTTGACCCCCGAAGGGCACTTGTTGTATACTTAAAATTTTTTTGTGATTATTGCAGGAGAAACCGTACGTGATGTTAAAGTCGGACGGGAATCTGACGGGTAACGCCATGTACGAGGGATTCTGCATAGATTTGCTCAAGGACGTGGCCAGCTTGGTGGGCTTCCAGTACGTCATCGAGATCGTCCCCGACGGCAAGTACGGCGTCGAAAATCCCATCACCAAGCAGTGGAATGGAGTCGTCAGGGAACTTTTAGATAATGTAAGTCCAACATTGCTCAGTATTTCTTTATTCTCCATCTTTTCTTTATCTTCTCTAGGTCAATGGTCAAAAATATCGGTCATGACGAAATAAATCATAAAATCGCCAAAAAATTCAATTAATTCCAAGACAGGGAAAAATAAAGCAAGAAACACGGATTTGGTGCCTTTAAGAATCAAGACGAATAAAAATAAAGAATTTCCAGCAAAACAATATCTTACGAATTAGCACCCTTTCAAATTAGACCCCAATTTAGTACAACATTCTTATGAATTCGACGACCCTTGTAATAAAATTGTAATAACTAATTAGATGCATTAAATATTTAGAGCAATTAAGTGTGGAATGAATGAAAAAGTGGGTCGTAAATGGTCAGAGTATGTAAGTACACATGTACAATGTACATGTATGTAGTAAAGTCAAGATTATTAACTGTTTCCTCGGAGAAAGGAAAAGACGGGAGAAAATTCTACGGAGCCAGAACCAAAACCAAAGGAGAGAATGAAGCTGGAGAAAGCAAAAGAGGAGAGCAAGATGAAGAGGGAAGCGGAGAAGACGGAAAAACGTGGCCCTGCAAAGCTGGAACACTTAAGACGATGATTATCATGGCAAAAGCTCTTCCGATTTGTAAATAACATGAGGATGGGAATTCATCCCCTCCTTGGCCGCATTCCAACTCTCAAAATACAATACAATCCAGTATACACACACATACAATACAATAGAATGGAATAGAATACCGTACAGTGCAATTCAAGGCGGTGCAATCTCCAAATTCAGCAGATAGTCTGTATATGTATACTTATCCATAGGAAAGCGGCTGATGAACAAAAAAAGCGAGTTGAAGAAATGTCCTCAAGGCACGGGCATAAAAAGCCGACAAGATTCACAAAGTCTTTTTTCCCCGGCCTTTTTGTCTTTGCAATGAGAATTCCTGGAGAGGAATGTAAAAGAGCCAGCGGCACAAATCCACAATCCCCATGCATAAGTACATATACGCAAAGTGAATCCAGATATTGTACTTTGTATACATAAAGACTTTCTTCATCTTTACACACACTACACGCAACTTTCTACTTTCTACCTTTTCTTTCTTCAGCTGCTTTCACCCTCATTTATCCTTTGAAGAAAAAGTTCTTGTTTGTGGGTGGGCATGGATTCGCATCATCCCTGGCTGGGAATTGAGACCACAGGCTATGGGGCCAGTTCTATAATATTACTTATTGCTTATTGCTATATTGGGATTGACTTTGGTATTTGTATTTGTGTTTGTACTTGTACATTGTACACGGAATCAGTGTGCTTTTCTGCGGCCGCGGTGGACTCATTATGACATGTTTCGTTATCCTTGAATGAATTTTGTTATTGCAAGTACACAAGAGGGGCAATCAGTATAAGAAAACTTTGTGGGGGACGTGAAGATTTTTGATCGTCCTTACAATTTTGTTCTTTTGGTCTTTTGGCGATGATGTGACCAGGAATTTCGTGTTTGATGTTGACCAATACAGTACATGTGACGCGTATACCATAAAAGGAAAAATGAAGTGACTTTGATCATGTTTGTGTGTATAAGTGTGTTTTTTTGCTTTTTTACAGAAATCCGACTTGGCAGTCGGCTCCATGACCATCAACTCGGCTCGGGAGAAAGTGAGTTGCCTTCCTAATTTTTTCTGTGTATCTTTACTGGACTGTGTGAGCTTTGAAAAAATACAGTAAAAAATCTAGAAATTCCGAAATTTTTCTTATAAAATTCATTCAAAGTTTAAATGAAATGGTTTTCTTTTATGTTATGCCGCTTTTCAGGTTATCGACTTTACAAAACCATTTAGAAATCTGGGTATTTCCATTCTTTTTAAGGTGAGCTTTAAATTTTTTACTCATTTTTAAAGAATATGTTGATTATTTGTCGAAAAATAAAAAAATCCGATCTCCAGGAAAATTTGGAACATTTTTGCCAGAAATCTTGTAAAACCATTCTTTTTTCGGCGAAATCCTGAAACTTTGTCATGTAAAGCATCTTTTTTATGGGTCACGACTAATTTTTAAATTTTTCCCTTAATTTTTTGCTGTAGCTTCCAAAAAAACCACCGGCAAGGTTGTTCAGCTTCCTCAATCCTCTTTCCGCCGAAATATGGGCCTGGGTTGCAGGTAAATCAAACTTCTACCAATGTTCCTCCTTTACTCCAACTAATTTTAATTTCCATGAACGAAAGCTACAGAAATGCTTCAAAATTATCAAAAAATGCGTCAAGCTTCCATTCACGTTTAATTTGTAACCCTATTTTTCAACCTCAAAACAAAATTCAAGTATAAAAGTCAGGGAAGCAGCAATCAGTATATAGCGGCAGCCAACAAGCAAGCCAAAACGGAACACGTTTACAAAAAACAAGGCGACAAAACGTACAAGCTGCCGATCTTTATATAAATACATACATTGGAGACAGTGAAATGAAATGGGGGAAGGAACAGCGAAACAGTACAAGTGCTTTTACCATACATAATATACACACCAGCTACCTACTACATACATATACAGACACACAGATAGATATGATGAAACACATTTTATTTTTACACAGTGGAATAAAATGCGAGAAAAATAATGGATTAGGTCTGGCTGTCGACTTTTCTGCCTTGGATTTTTCCACTGCGGGCTCTAATAGACAAATATAATGTAATGTAACGTAATGTCTAGTGTAGTGTAGTGTAGGGCTTCTTTTTCTTCCTTTTCTCACAAAAATAATCTGAGGCGTGTGCACATAATAAATATCCACTGTAAATATCTCCCCACTCTCGTTCTAATAACTATACACTGTATACACTTTATACACAGACACTCAGGACACACGATACGACTGCATTATTCATCATCTCACAGTGTAGCAACTAACATACTACATATTCGCTATTCCGTTCGCCTCTCGAGACACAAGACAGTCCACAGTCGACATATATGTAGAATAGCACGGAAAACCCGGGTAAAATGCAATATTTCCACAGACAAGTCGGCGGGTTGTTGGTTGTCATAAGCAGAAATTATTTTGCCTCCGTCCACAAGCTACAACTTTAACTTTAGCTGTAGCTCCGACTTCAACTTCAGGTCCAAGCCAAGCCAAGCCAAGCTCTAACTCTAGCTCCAGCTATGTGTGTATAATATAAAAGTAAAACAAAGTGAAAGAACTCGTCTCAACTTCAACTTTGGCCAGCAAATATTATTACATGAATAAATATTATGTATGTACATTGCATATCATATTACATATACATACACACGAGAATTCTTCTCATAGTCGGCTGACCTTTTGCTTTTACTTGGGCTTTTGGGCTCCCCCAATTTGCTCATCCAAAGAACATGCACAAAAACACAAAACTAACTAATTTAATGAACAGTCCACTCACTCACTCGCCACTCACACAGTTTAGCTTAGTTCAGCTCAACTCAGCTTTACTGTATAATATATTGTATATTGTACAGTCCCAACGCCGTTTCCCGGTTTTAATTTAATTCGTCCGTGCGTAACAACACCCGGCCATGGGCACAATTTTAAAACGACTCAAAATAATACAATATTAATAATGGGCAATTTATCGTCCTCGGAATTTCAATTTTTGGATGCTGTACAAATTGTTTAACTTTTTTTAAAACGTTAGAGCTAGAGCTATATAGAACTTAAGACTTGAGACACAAAATGTCTAACGTTTAACGTTAAACTACGCACGTAGGTTTTACTCATTTATTCAATTCTGACGACGAGTTTTCTCTTCTTCTCTTTAAAATGTTGTTGAAGGCAAAGAAATACGTCTTATTATTATAAGTATGAGCATTTTGTAGGTTTTATTATGTATTATATCTAAATTTTATCCGAACATGGCTGTAAAAAAACGGAGAAACGCCAGGGCACGAAAATATGCAGGAAGGAGACAAGGAGGAAGAGGAAGTGGAGAAATAAATAAATGTCTCCACTTCAACATATCCAAACAGATACAGATAACTACCCTTAGGAAAAAATGTTGTGAAAAAATACCATGAAACTTGGAGACGATTTGGGTCCAAAATGTTATCAATTTTGATTGAATTTTCATGACATTTTGATGAAATGTTATGAAAATCTCCTCAAAAGGCAGTTTTCTCAAATTTCACCCAATATTTATAAAATTTTTATGAAATAATACGAAAACTTCACTAAAAATTCTCAATTTTGATGAAATATTACGAAAACTTCACTAAAAATTCTCAATTTTGATGAAATATTACGAAAACTTCACTAAAAATTATCAATTTTGATGAAATATTACGAAAACTTCACTAAAAATTATCAATTTTGTCAAAACTTATGAAAATTTGATGACATATCATGAAAATCTTCGAATAGTAAATTTTGTCAAATTTTACCAAATTTTTATAAAATTTTGATGAAATATTACGAAAATCTCGTCAAAAATTATGAAACTTGTCAAATCTCATGAAATTTTGATAAAATGCCATGAAAATCTTCTCAAAATTGTTACTCTTATTAAACTTCATCAACTTTTCATGAAATTCTGAGGAAATATCCTGAAATTTCTTTTAAAAGTTTCAATCCTGTGCAATATCAAATTTTCATAAAATTTTGATGAAATATTCTAAAAACCTCATCGAAAATTGTCAACTTTGACAAATTTCAACAAATTTTTATAAGATTGCATACGATTTTTTACTAAGGGTACGGATATTATTATAGTATGCCAAAAGTGATAATTTCAAGAGTCTCCTCTCTGAATTCTGCGTCAAGCAGATAAAAATTTGGAAGAACTACAAAATTCCAGAAAAATTCTCCCTCTTCAAGAAGCTCCAACATTTTTTCCTTTTATAATAGTTAATAATACTGGGGCAATATTTACCCTTCAGATTTTTCATAAGTACCATACATAGATTCGGTACATTCAGTAGATCCAGAATTTCCAGGACTTTTTCTTCCCAGCTTTCACCCGCTTTTCTCCGAGACTCTAGAATTTGTTTCCGTTTCTCCTTCACAAACGGCCAACATTTCGGATAGACAATTTACAGTTTAGCTTGTGCATTGTACATACATATATTGTGTATGCTGCTGCTGCTACCTGCTGGTTCCTGGTTTTTGGTGTACTGTGTAATTATCATGTTTAGCACGCATAATTCATGGTTGTATTTGTTGTCTGACTACTGATTCTACATATACTATATATGCATTTGCTCTGTATTTTCCAAACATTTGTTTGGATTACATATGTACATATGTATAGGCGCGTACGTGCTGGTTTGTTTTACGTTGTTTGTCGTGGCCCGTTTCACCCCCAACGAGTGGTTGGCCCCGCCCCCTTGTGCCGGCGACGAGGGAGTCTTAGAAAACCAATTTTCCTTCCCAAACTCCGTCTGGTTCATCACGGGCACATTCCTTCGTCAAGGCTCCGGGCTCAACCCCAAAGTAAGCCAAAACTAACTGTAAAATCTCCTCTAATACCCGCTTTTCATCTATAATCTATATGTATGTATGTATGTATAAAATTCGTCTCTGTCTCTGTATGCACATTTTGCGCCGCAATTACGCCGCGAAAGTTTGCAAGGCTCAAGTTTGTCGATTAAAACACTGTACAGTGTACATTGTAAGAGGATGGATAGTTAAACACAAGTTTTTTATAGGGATTTTAATGTCTTGTATCTTTACCTATAAGTATGTATTATGTGTATACAGTATACAGAGAGAGAGAGACAGAGAGAAGAGAGAGAAAGTGAATGAATGAATGCTTTATTTACGGTTATCTTGTCCGAATGATTGCCAATCAAGTGTCTGAATGTGAGTGTGGTGCTTTGTCTTGACTTGACTTGTCTTTTCCCCGGGTTTTGAGTTTGATTGTGGTCTATTACATATATGTATAATGTATATATGTATTTGCTCAAAGGCGACGTCGACGAGGCTGGTGGGTGGGATTTGGTGGTTTTTCACCCTCATCATTGTTTCATCGTACACGGCCAACCTGGCAGCCTTTCTTACTGTTGACAGGAAGAGCACGCCCATCGAGTCCGCTGAAGACTTGGCCGATCAATCTGACATCTCATGTAAGCTCTTTTTTTCTATTTTTTCTTTTACTCTTCTGCTCTTTCTATGCTTTCCCTTCCATTCCCTTCCACCACATTTCTCCGCGCTGTCTCTTTGTATTTATTCCGCTCTTAATTCTCTTTCTGCCCTTCTCTTGACTTTATTTGACTTGTCTTGACTTGACTTTTTCAGATGGGACGCTGGAGCACGGATCGACCATGAATTTCTTCAGGGTGAGAAAATCAATTCCCAGATCAATTCCATCTTTTTCTTTAAAATTTTCTTTAATGATTGCGACAGTTATTTAGACAGGAAAAATCATAAAATATTGACGGTAAAATCGTGCGATTCTCCTGCTAAAATTTCCCGCCAAATTCTGCCAAAAATTTGACTCATACACCAAAAATCAAAAATTGGTACTAATGCTGAAATATTCGGCGAGTTACCGAAACAATCGGGCAAATTCTGTCAAATTCTTTAAATTCGGATACTTTTTGACCGAAAATGGGCCAATTTTTGGCTGAATCAGTTTTTGTACCATAAAAAGGGAGAAAAAGCTAAAAGTAATTATGCAAAAACAAAGAAAGTGTTAAATTACCAAGTTTAAAGCAATTATTGGCAAAGGGTAAGAAATTAAATTGGCATAATATTCGCCTCCATAGTCCAAGTAAAAAGTCGTCCAAAGATTTGCAAGGATTCGACCATTAACTAGAAGAATGGCCGACATTTGGATTTGGATGGAAAAATCGTGGAAGCTGTGAAAAGACGGAAAACAGAAGAGGGACAATCAAAAGGAGATTTGCAAACGTGCACAAAGCCCATATGCGTGTGCATTGTATGTGTGAATGGAGATGGATTTCAATCGACGAGAGTCATTTTCACGTATGCATAGATAGAAAAAAACAGCATTTTCCTACACTCTGGTCTGGCCTTTTGCACAGACAGACAACAGACAAGGTTGCACTGGGTGGTGCACATATGTACGTATTGGCACATTTTAACGGGCCTATTTTCCTCCCTTGCTCTCTTTCACCCGAAACACGGACGACAATGACGGTGGCAATGACAATGACAATGCCAACGGCCAACGGCAGTGACAAGGGAAACGACATGGACACCAACATCTCGGATGGGATCGAGGATCGAGTGTGTAGTGTGTAGTGCAAGTTGGAGTTGGTTTTGGAGCTGGATTTGGATTTGGAATTGGAGTAGCCAGACCAGGAGAATCCGAATTCGAATCCAAATCCGGAAAAACCAAGGAAAAGTCAGTCAGTCGACTCGCACACACACACACACACACACACACACATGGAAAACGGGAAGCTGGAAGCCAAAAGATGAAGACGAGGATGAAGATGAGGATGAGAAAAAGAGCGAGCGAGCGAGCGAGTGAGGAGAGCCCTCCTTTGATTTGATTATTCTTTTGGCCATCTTCCAGACGATAAAGTTGAGCCCTTGCCCAAACTCCTCTCCGTTCCTATTCCTATTATTCTTGCAGAAAAAAGAGAGAGGCGAGGAGAGGGTGCAGGCAGAAGAAGAGTGGAAAAGTGGAAGCAGGAAATAAGAAGAGAGAATCCGAATCAGGCAAAGAACTACCAAAGCCAAGGAGCGAAAGACACGACACGACAAACCAGAACCAGAACTAGAACCAGGCAGACCAACGCCAAGGGAAAGAACAAGAGCAAGAACGACCGTCAGAGTAGTTACATATTATAAGAATGTGTGTAAGAACAACTTGAATTTCAAGACCAAGAGGAAAATGTGAGTAAAGAAGTGGTCCTGTGTAACTTTTCAGTTGAAAGATGACTTTCATTCTCCTCTCACTCACAATGCATACATGTTATATGTACATTAGACATACATACTTACTTACATAATATCGTTATGAAGATATGATATAAAATGCACAAAGTACAATGTACGTACATTGTACACACTTCTTTAACCCCCATTTCATTTTCATCTTCATTTTCATCTTGATCGTTTGGCCCACATTACACAGACACATTACAATGTTAAATCCGCACCATTTTCTCCTCATGCAGGCGAGTATAGATACATATTTAATATTATTATGTATGTACTTGGTCCTTGGTTCTCTGGGCTCCCAGCTTTGGAGTTGAATTTTGGATTTTGGACAAGGGATGAAAGACCATAACAGATAAAGCCCTAATATATTATGTCTACACATTTCAACCTTCAGCCTTTACATTTACATCCACGCTTAATCTGTGTACAGGAGACGCTTGCTATGTTTAACGCTTTTATAAGAAACTTTATTTGTAGGCTTTTAAATTTTAGGTGGAGCAGAAATTTATTTTTTTTTGGCTCTGATTGTTTTAACTTTTTAACAGTCTAGTTTTGGGTGCTTTGAACAATTTTTTAGCTAATTTTGGTTTTTTAAACAATGTTTTAGCTAATTTTGGTTTTTTAAACAATGTTTTAGCTAATTTTGGTTTTTCGAACAAACTTTAGCTAATTTTGGTTTTTTCGAACAAACTTTAGCTAATTTTAGTTTTTTCGAACAAACTTTAGCTAATTTTGGTTTTTTCGAACAAACTTTAGCTAATTTTAGTTTTTTGAACAATGTTTTGGCTAATTTTGACATTTTTAAACAGTTTTTTGCTAATTTTGGGGTTTTCGAACAAATTTTAGCTTATTTTGGTTTTTAGAACAAAATTTTTTTTACGGTAGCCTGAAGATGGTGAACAGCTCAAGTCACCGAAAGCTTGCTATTTTTGAATAAAAATCATTTATC
>JAQIVE010007222.1:0-10672 GCA_034698285.1 Sminthurinus bimaculatus
CACAGCTTCATAATTTTTAATTTCCATGGGGTATGAAAGTACCTGATAAAGGGAGTTTTTAGTCTAGTTACCTTGGGTACACACGATCTTGGTACAGAAACCAAAAGCTTACTCAGCCAATACGTTTTTGGAAAAATCGGGTTTGAACCGACTTTCGGTGTTTTCACCCGTTTTCCGATGGTAACTATCGGTTACGGTTTTACATTCGCAATCTACAGGTCCAACAGAATCTATCTCAGCGGAGAAACCGATAGTTTAGTCGTCCACTGTATGTTTTTCGGAAAATCGGGCCGAACCCCGTTTTTCTGATATATGATCTGGTTAACGGCCGTTTCCGATGAAAACACTTGCAGATTCGGTATTTACTCGTCAAATAGGTGCACTTTCCGGGCCCTTTTCTGTTGTTACTAAGCCAGACTGATTGTAAGATTTTATTTTTTATTTGCCAAATGAACTTCGTTGCGTGGGAAATTATTTATTTCTTTTCTTTCCTTATTGATTTCGAGCAAACTTCTCCAATGAATTTCCGATACTTTTTCTTATTTTCTGAGACTTTCGTTGGACTTGATACTTGATTTCATGTACATTCTTATCCTCGGGTTTACTCAGCATCAATTTCATCCTTCCTCCATCCTCTGCTCTGGAATTTCGAATTGGTGGTCCTTCTCCTTCAAAAATCTGGGCCCTACCGACATTTCCAGCGATTTTACTCCAGAATCAGTGTTCAAAACATATTCAATTGAACAATGGCGTCTGTGTTAACTGTGGAACCATCTTTGAGTTCTCCATCTCCTCCGACAGTGGTTCTTCGGACCACAAACCCTATGAATATACCGAATGTAAGTCCAAAAAACTTGATCCACAACTAGGTTCCCATCCTCAAAAACTGAAAACTCTAATTTTACTATTATGTTTTAAAAAAAATTCAAAGGTTTTTAAGCTTTTCCATCAAACTGTGTTTTTATTGATGACTCTACAGGTCGTAGAGGCGATTCTAAAGAGATTCCAGCAAAATTTCCACCAGCTGAAGGAACTTCGTCTGGTGAACCGCGTATGGAGAGACGAGGCCACACGGCTCCTCCTCAAAATCGGGTACATCCAACTCCCTCCCAACTACCACGAAAAATCGGAGAAGGCCCGCAAACGGGATCGAAAGGCTCTCCAGACACTTTTGCAGAATAACGACTCTTCTTCAGCAACTCCTCGATTCCCCATCAATCTCCACATTTGTTCTTCGGAGGATCTACCTTTCTTCCACAACTTTTATTTACACACTGCTCCGATGATGGCCAAGGTCAACACATCTAATAATAAAGAAAATAATAAAGAGGGTGATCAAATGTGTAGAAAAAATCCTCGAGACTTCTTGTTGAGCATCAAGATGGACTGCCACGATCTGTCGATCGAGCTGTTCCAAAAGTTTCTCAAAGAGTTTCCGAATCTCCAGGAGTTTCAAAGTCTGGCTCTGGACGAGCTGCTAGCATCTCAAGACGAGGAAATTTGGCGGATCATCGGCGATTCTGGAAAAGGGTGTCTGATCCTAAAGCTGCACTTTGACCTCCGTTTCCACGATAATTATCATGACCTAGACGATGATGATTATGATTATGATGATGACCATGACCATGACGACTACCACCATGGAAATTACCAGTACATGGCCATGGCGGAGATCTGGATCAAAATTGTGGAGACATTGGCGGATTCGATAAATCTCCAGGAAATTTGGATCGACGTTGGTGGAGGAACGGCCAAAAGTACCTTCAAAAATCGTGATTTGGAAAAAAGGGTCAAAGATCTCCTCCTGAAATTGTTGAAGAATAGTCAGAACTCCTTGGACAGTGTCAAACTGGGTCATCCCCTGGGACCTCGTTTAAACTCCCTGGATTTTCCCGCTCTAATTTTCCCCAAGGTTAAGACTCTTCACGTTGCCCCCTACGGCTACTACTACAGTGACTCTCGGCAACTGCCCGCTTTTCCCAAGGGGGTCACATTTCAAAAAAATTTCCCTAATTTGGAGATGCTCGAAATGGCCATGCTGAGCGACGATGAAGATCCCGTGGATCCCTGCTTTCTACTTCCTCCAGAGGACGTTGGCGTGGCTCCAAATGTCCAGGCCATGACAATCCTTGGATACATAGCCGACATGTCAACATTGTCCCAGATGGTACCCAACTTGAAAATCCTCATTCTGAGGAATATTCCGGATTTCTGCAGGATCGGCCGGTCAATCTGGACCCACTGTAAAGGCCTCCAATACCTCGATGTCCACTTCCTCTGCTTGTCCACGGCCAGTTATTTTCCCTATTTTGACGCCGTTGTCTGTGGCTTCAGCGCACCTTTTGTTCAACATCTGGATCAAACTAGGAGAGTTCTGATGATTGACGAGGTGCCCCGGGAAAATCCGTCCATTTATGATCTCAAGGGTGAGCCGCAAATTTTATGAATGCCATGAAGCTTTAAAAAACTTTTTACTCAGCTTTTTATTATTAAACTATTTTACAGCAACAGTTTTTGTTTTAATTTTTTAATTATTATTATTTGATTTGTTTTTAGATTTAAAGGTGTTTAACTTGGCTTTCAATTGTCTGCGTATGAGGGAGATTCCAAGTGGTTTCAAAATCGTTTCCCCGGTCATGTTCCACTACTTGAAGAGGCAGGTTGCCGTCCGGTTTATGGTCAGCGTCGGGGACGAAGTTCACAAGCAGGGTAAAAAATCTTGTGTGAATCCTGTAGTGTTTACATTTGAATTTTTTGCTTTGATTTAATATTTTTCGAAAAATCAAGAATCGATTATTTTTTATTTTTTTACAAATATCTTATTATCGTTGAACTTTCATCACATACCGTTCCTCATTCTCGCTGTGTACTCTTTGTAATAGTTCGACGCCACTCAGTACATTGCCTGCGATGTTGCGACACTGAAATTAAGTAGTAAATTTCTTCACACAATCCTCATCGGAACATCAGAGCAAATGTCATGAGTGGCGTCGAACTACTGCAAACAATACAGAACAAGAGAATGAGATAAGGTGCAATATTATGTTGTCTTTCTGGTTCCACAGAATGTACAACAACATTATTTTTTATTGTTTGTCATGCGATTTGGTAGAATACTGAGAACGTTTTTACATCTCGAGCCCCCTGGAAAATAATTTTTTTTTTGTGTTCCTTTTGTTTACTCACAGCCATTGAGAGTTCGTTCAAGCCCGTGGAAAAATGGTGTTCGGTCGTTGTGCAATCAAGGACGTAATTTGTAAAGTCATTTGTTATCTGGACTTTTGGCTGAACCTTAGTTCATCTCAATTAATTAATAAGTAATTAGCTGCTATTTTAGTTTTTGATTGTTTTGCTATTTTCACGGTTGTTCAGTACAAGGTACAAAGTTAGAATTACAATTGAAAATTTATTTGATATGTGCAAAAGGCCTCTCGTTAAATACTCCTTTAGTCACTAGAATTATGAATTATTATGCAATGATAAAATAGATAGTTAGTGGCAATAAAAGCATGTTAAAATTGTAAACTAGGTACCGATGCTTGTATTATAGTACTTATTTAATATTTAACAATATTTTGATTTATAATTTATAATGTATGTAATAAAGGAATAATAATAAGAGGTATTTTAAGGCTAGACATTTTAAGACATGTTAGATAATCTATACATTTACATTTTCATCAGAACAGATTTTATGTTGGTGTTGAATACATTTCCATATGATATTATTTATTCGGACACGATTTACGCTCAAACCTAATAAAAGTTGTTTGAAAAACAAAACCTTAAAAAAGTTGCTGAAAAAACGACACGAATTTATTGTAAGCATGAACGATTTTACTTAATTAACATAACTGTCTCCATGCATGAAAAGCGAAAGACGTAAAAAATGCGGCGGAATGGCCGTTTAGATGGTGTCAGGTGACCTGACTCAGGTCAGATTTTTGCCCAATTTTCAACAGTTGATCTTGATGCAAAATGAAACAGCAAACAGCACATATATTATCGGTTTTTATTAGGGCTCCACTACCACAGTCCAAACATAATTCCGCCAGCAGCCCATCTCCTCACCCGCCGTGGTTTCCAGGGAACACCGACTTTTCCTCCCCGCCGTTACAAAATTGATGATTCCTTGAGCCAACCCCAGGGGCTCGGCCATACTTTTGCCCTCCTTGTTCTTATACTCAAAACTACCGCTCATCCGCTCCAACTTAAATTGGGGAAACCGTTCCAGAAATGAGCCCTCCAGCTCCCGCTGCTTTGACGAGTCGCGGAAGCCCCCAAAGAACACTTTGAAACTGTGGCCTCTCGACCAGTCCACTCTGCATATATCAGTAGATCATAGATACATATACATTAATATCTAATTAATAGATCACCAATAAATTTTTACGTACGTACACAGTTTCTCACTTTGAGCTTATAATTCACTACAGAAAAAGTTATTGAGTGTGTGTACTTAAATCTAATAATTGTACAATAAAAGTAACTCTTACGTCACGATGTAAGTTCCGCTCGCCATAATTATCCAGTACTTACAAGTACTTGTTAGTTAAGTGCACCAGAAAATTGACTGCAGTCCGTAGGTAAATATTTCACTTGGAAACTTTGTTAGGAAAATAAAAAAATAAAGAGAAAACGTTTGAATGCTATCTCATCATGAAGTGTGTAGAAACTAATATGAGACTGGAATTGGAATTGGAGCGACTCGACTGTCATCATATAAAATGTACCCTTTTGACTGACAATGGGAGCAACAATAAGGAAACTAACGGAATTTAATATTCATGTCATAAAATAACGGAGAATGGAAATAGAAAGGCGCCGGTCAAACTTTTGGGGCAATTAACGGGATTTCTCAAGATTCAAGAATTTTCACGCGTCTCTCACTGACCAGATTATTCCGTATCATTCTGAAACAATCGTATTGATAAAATACATACTTACAAAATCCTAGAAAATTAAATAGTGGGAAATAATAATATTTAGCTTAGGAAAATGAGCAAAGCTCATGGAAAATTAATCCTGATTACAGCTTTGACCTTTTTAATATCCCCCTTTTTATCACTACCTGTCGACTCAAAGCCATCGTCAAAATTCAAGTCAAATTCAAATTCAAATTTAAATCCAAATCCAAGTGAAGGCGCCATAAAAAATGAGAGAAAAATAAGCCAAGCTCAATACACTAATAATAATAATAACAAAAATAAAAATTACAACGAGTGGACCGCCCGCCGCATCAGTCGCTGGGAGGAAAATTATTCGCCCTTTCCCCCGTTGTCCATCGGAATTTTGTACAATGCCCGAACCGATAATTATCCTGGAGTCTCCGTGTTCACGGACAAGTCTCTCTGGCCTAGAAACCAGTTTAAAAATACCAAGCAAAACGGTAGCCCATTTTACGTTCAGGGTGCTGAACCAAGGACTAAAATCTGGACCAAATACATCCAGAACAAGGGCCAGGATGAAGGAAATCCGGAAACGTCTCGCTCAAATTTGTGGACAATGCCCGTGGACTCGCGGGTCAAATCGGAGCTGGAAAAAATTAAACAATCATCATCATCAACATCGTCGTTCTTCTATCTGATTGTCCAGGAGTTCCAGACAAAGTCGCACATGTTTTACCCGGGAAAGTTCCAGCTGCGGGACATTTCTCTGGACATTTTGCGGGAAAATGAGGCCAAAGGTCAAGATGGAGCGACGCACATTGTCACGGGGATAATAATGGGCTCGAGGATTTCAGCCATCCTGGAATTTGATGGAAAAGTGGCCGAGGCGGATTTGAACGGGGATTTGAGTATGACGACCTGGACTCGCTGGAGCTGTAAAAGGAAAATGCGCGGGAATTCCGCAAATTTAAGGTCGATCAAAATTTTTTCCGATGTTCCACTCACTGACGAAGGAGCAACTCTGACGCCGTTTGGAAAATCGAAAAAGCTCCAACAATATTTTTACCAACCTTCTGAGCAATTCGACGTCGAAAAGTGTCAAGTTCGTCAATTTTTCGACCAATTTTTGGGGCCGATGGCGGATCTTCATCGCAATTCCGGCAACTTCCCGCTCTACTCCTTCCTCTTCCCAATTTTCAAAACGGACGCAAACTCTCTTCAGGCAAAGTTCGAAATGACCGTCTATGAAAACAATTGGACTTTTCAAATACAAAAACAAGGAAACTCCACCAACCACAAAACCAAAACCAAGGACGACTGGGAACAAGTTCGAACGATGGTGGAAAGTCGGCTTGAAAAAATGTCCAGGGTCAACGAGATTGCCGTTCTATTTAAGAAAAATGTGATCACTCCTCATCTCGACTGCCTGTCCGACCTAACAGTCGAAAAGTTCGACGAGCTTTACACCACTTTTCGCGCCCAAAATCAAGGAGCTCTGGAAAATTTGTTTGCCTCCTTAAATTCCGGATTTTTCAACAACTCTCGCTTGGACAGCGAGCTGGCAGCCTTAAATTCGGACGAAGCTATGAACCAAAGTCTGAATTTCATGGACAAAAAGTTAGGGATTCGCGAGCACATTGAAAATCACATTCGGCTCTGGACTCAAATTCAAAGGCAACGTCAAAGCCACCGTCAAATCCAGGGCCATTCGATCATGTACTTGGGCCGAGGTTCGGACCTCAACGAGCAAATTGGCAAATGGGGCTTTGACTCGCAGGAAAATTCAACGGCCCTCTTTTTTACCAATCCTTCGTTGGACCCAAATTCTTTGGGCCATGAAAGTGTCCAGGCCTTTTTTAACCTACACTTGAACGAGGAGCGGAAGGAAAAGTCGGAGCGACGGTTTGTGGTCAACTGCGAATTCCACGCGGACAGCGAGTTTTGTCAAGAGGCCAAGAATCACGAGGACAACAAAGGGGCGAATGGGGAAACTTTTCTCATTGTCAACTTTCAGGACAGTTTGCAGGAGGAGAAATTATGATGATTTTTTGGGCAAAATATTGCACATAAATATACAAAATATTAGCAAATTCATGAATATACAGATAAAACTTAATTAATACTTAATACGGTATGCAGCAAAATAAAAAGAATTAAAAAAATAAAACAAAATCCTCAAATTATGGAGCAAATTTAAACAGGTTTTATTTGGAAGTGCATATTATACAAGAGCTATTGAGCCTTTGGGCACATTTTTCTCACGAAAGCAGAGTAAAGCAGATGGTTCCATATTCAAAAACGCTTGCTCTAGCTCTCTAAGCTCTAAATGCATACGTAAAAAATTCACATGCACAGTACACACTACACACACTGTAATTGCTGTTGATGTTTTATTTTTTTGTACCATTATATCACCATTAATATTTTCCACTCCAGCGTATATGTACATTTTTTTTGTCCTGCTTTATCTTTGTAGCCTTCAGGATTCGAATCGAACTTGAGCATGAATTCTCTACAAAATCCACACTTGAGAGTCCATATACGAGCATTTATATACTGAATCACAGACTTTGTCCAGTTGGCAGTTCAAGTGTAGATTTCAAATGCTTTTGGCTATATTTATCTTTTTACTATACATGCACAATGCACAAGGCCAAAATTAATACGCTGGTTTGTATTTGAAATCGACATCATTGCTTTTCCACTGCTGTGCTCCTTCTACTTGAAGCTGCACATTTAATTTCATCACTTAATTTTGAGGTTTTTCGTTGTTAAAATTAGCACCTTTTTTTGCCTGGAATTGGCAATTTAAGTATTACATAGAAAATGGACCCCGTGACAGCATTCCTAAGTTTTGCAGTTCTACTTGTGACGATTGGCTATTGGCTGATGCCAAAGCGGCCAAAAAATTTCCCACCCGGTATTTATGGAAATAATTAAATTTAAATATGAAATTAAATATTATTTCAAAACAATAGTATTTTTTGTATTTAAAATATTTTTTATTTTTTTTTTTGCAGGTCCCACTGGAATTCCTTTGTTTGGAGCTGCCTTCAGTTTGGGACCGCAAGGCTACAGGCCCGCTCTCGAGCTGGGTAAAAAATACGGGTCAAAAATCATCGGTCTGACGAGTGGGTCCCACAAAGTTGTCTACTTGAATGACGTGGAGGATATTCGAGAGGCATTGAGCAAATCCGAATTTTCGGGGAGGGGGTTTAATCCCCTTTTGGATGTCAATCCGGATGACTGTAATTCAGGTAATAATAATAACCTAACAATTAAAATTAGTTTAAAAAAATTTAAATGAAAATCAAGAGTTAAAAATTTTATAAGGAATATATTATGTTTCTTTGTTACAAAGGTGTAATAATGAGTCGCGGGTCAACTTGGATGGAGCAGCGCCGCTTTACATTGAGAACCTTGCGAGATTTTGGTTTCGGCAAGAGATCCTTGGAAACTATTATTCAAGAGGAGGTGGACGGACTTATGGAGGAGTTTAAAAAAACGGTGGGAACTCCAATTTCCACTGCCGCGAGATTTAACATTTCGGCTATCAATGTCATTTGGAGCATCGTGGCGGGGCAGCGGTTTTCTCTGGACGACCCAAAACTTCAAGAGCTTATTAATTTACTCAACGAGTAACGAGCTTAACTTATTTTTTAAATATCGATCAATCAATCATTAATAAAATTAAAAAAAAATTATGTGAGCTTGAATTTTGGCCATAATGGGAGATTTTTCAAATTTTTTCAGCTTTTTCAAAACCAGTTTTGACGGAATGATGTTCTTCTCGTTTTTATTTCCCGCGGTGGCCGACTTTCGAAAAAAATACCCGTTTCTGTTCTCTGGAACGCGAAACACGTTCCGTCAAAAGGTGTTTGACTTCCTCCGCTCAAACATTAAGGAGCATCGACTGACGATGACGCCGGGGAACCCGCCGCGGGATTTTATTGACGCCTATTTGGAGGAACAGAAAAAGAATGAAAATAATCCAAACAGTAGCTTTAAACACGAGGAAGATGGTTTGTAAATTTTTTTCTTTAAATTTTATCACACAAAATTTTAGGAATTTTACCCAAATTATCTAGACATTATTGTTAAAATTTTGAATTTTGTGTGCCAAAAGTATTAGCTGAATTTTGCGGGAAAATTCCGTCAAATTTTGTCTATTTTATCCGTAATTTTGGCCCATTTTACGTTTTACGTAATGTTTTTGTAATTTTTGCACAGACTTTAGCGTGATTGTGACCCTATTTGACCTCTTTGTGGCCGGAGGAGAGACAACGAGCACTTCCATGTGGTACCATGACCTTAATATTTTTTAACGGTGTATTTTTATTTTTAATAATCGCCGTGGAATAACTATCTAAAAGTAAATTTTGATTTGGGTTGCTTAGCTTTGCCTTTTTCATTTTGGCCTACCACCCGGAAATCCAAGAAAAAATGCACAAGGAAATCATTGCCGCAGGGGCCACTGACCGACCCGTTGCTTTAGCGGACAGGCCAAAGTAAGATCAAATTTTAATTTTTTCTATCCTACAATTTTTTTCCTGGGCTAATTATTGATTCTCAATTTTTTTGCAGCTTGACTTATAACGAGGCTGTAATATCCGAGCTCTTCCGGTTCTCTACAATTGTAAGCCCAATTTTCATTTTTGCACAAATAAAGCATTCGCAAATTTACAAACTGCCAACTATGAGAACTGTACCATAAAATTGATTTTAAAATTTCTACAATGTATTTAGACTCCGATAGCAATCCCACACGGTGTCACAGAAGACACAACGTTCAGAGGTTTTAACATTCCGAAAGGGACCCTCGTTATTCCCAACATTTGGGCAGCCCACTTTGACGAAAAAATTTGGGGTGATCCGCATGTAAGCTAAAGCTTTTTGTTGCAATTAAAAGTTTTTCTAATCAACTTTTTCTTGTGTTTTAAATACTATGTAAATACTAAATACTTGCGTCAAAACAGGTTTTTCGCCCGGAGAGATTTATAAAGGAAGAAAGTGACGGTAGTCTCAAATTGCTAAAAAACAGTGCCCTGATGCCCTTCTCGGTTGGCAAACGGGAATGTCTCGGCGCGTCCTTGGCCAAAGACGAATTCTTCCTGTTCCTGACAAACTCGATTCGAAATTTTACCATCACTGTACCGGCTGACGAGCCAAAACATACATTCAATGGTAGATTCGGTCTCGTGAACACGCCAGAGCCACATCGGGTTATTCTTCACACACGGCAGTAGTAAAAACCTGTGACACAAATTACTGACAATAAAGAAAAATGAAATTGTACATATGTAAATCACGGATGTAGAATTCAAACGGAGCTGTTTTTTACCGTACAGCCCGGCACTCGTTTCTAAACATGAATGGGTGCACTATTCGTCGAATAAATATTAAAGCAAACGGCGTTGAATTTAAGCACTCGTTTTTTCCTCATTATTATTTTTGATGCGGCGACTAGCACAAACTTAAAAGAAACATTTGAAAGTTGCTGTGCTAGGAGCTTAAAGGCTCTACAATCTACAAACTTGAAACGATAAAAACTTGTTATGGAGCAAGAAATGTGTGTATTTTGTCGAAGAATTAATTATTGTACGGGCTAGGAAAGCCGTTAAGGTTGATGCACGGCGTATCGTGTGTGTACCTACAAAATGTAGGGTATGAAATACTGTACAATAAATGCCAAGAATGTATGTATACTAGGGTGGCCCACGGGGGAAAAGATGCCGGAATCCTTCCGGCTCAGGGCTCCAAAGCTACCTACACTCAAGTAGTAT
>JAQIVE010007223.1:0-10670 GCA_034698285.1 Sminthurinus bimaculatus
GAACATCCGAAAATATTCACTGGTTTGGTTTTAACACAGGTTCAAATTCAGTCCAGTTATTTTGTTATCAGACGTTAAAACTCCCTAATTATTTATTTCTTTGTTAAATGAGATTGAAAAACGTTGTCTGAATTCCTACAACGTAACCTGTAGTCTAGATTTGGTACCACAGATTTTGGTGTTTGATGATCAGAGAGATGGGACGAGCTGCTAGATGTTGGACAGAGTGGTACCACAAAGTCATTCAATGACGTGTTGTTCGGAGGGTACAAGTCAAAAATTCAAATGTTAAAGTTGATTCAAAATTACACAATATGAAGTGATTTAGTTTAATCGTAATTATTTAAAATCCATCATCATTAGTGAGTAAGAATTAACTGTACAAAATGTTCCAAACAACGGACACTCAGAGTAAGTTTAAGTGGACTTGTGGTTTTTTGTGTCAGAGACTGTTTAATGTTTAAGGAGATGGGAAAAAGTTATCTCAAATCACACACAGCTCTGTCTCTTTTTTCCATGTACTTATTTCTTATGCAATACATACTCAAAGTCTCAAGCGGTTTGTGTGTGTATTGTGTAGTATATTTACTTACCGGTCTATACTACATGTACCGAGTTTTTTCAAATCTGTCATTAAATTAATAATGTTATCATAGCCTTATTTTGTATCAATTTTAATAACTATGGTTTTCTTTTTTTTATGTATTAAATAGAAATTGGTGTAGCCCTGGTGGCTTTTGGTGTTAGCTTCCTGATCCTTGGCGTTCTCTTATTATTTGATAAAGGATTATTGGCCATTGGAAATGTAAATCTTGATTTTATTACGCTATACTTATTATAATTTTGATTTATACTTCAATCTGATTCCCATTTCCCATTATGATGAGCATATATGCAATACTTACAGAATACGAAATAGATATGAGATATGAGTTAACAACGTTTAACGTTGATGAGTAGATGTGTGATGTGTGTTTAATATTATACTTATTCGATTTGAATTTTGAATGCTTCTTTATTTAAAAGTTTCAATTTATATTATTGATAACTTTAAATCGAGTCTGACAATATAATATTATTATAATCATTTTCTTTTTATGTTTTTGATTTTCTATATAGATCTTATTTCTTAGTGGATTGGCATTCGTGATTGGATTTGAAAGAACCTTCAGATTCTTTTTTCAAAGACATAAAGTTAAGGGATCAGTAGCATTTTTTGGTGGCATTTTAATAGTTTTATTAGGATGGCCCTTAATTGGAATGATAGCAGAAATGTATGGATTCGTAATACTGTTTTCTGGATTTTTCCCAATCGTCATAAATTTTATTCGTCGACTACCTGTAATCGGAACTTTTCTAAATCTACCAGGAATTAGCAGGGTAAGTCTCCAAATATATTATGCCTATAAACTCTCGTAATTACTTACTCAATTATTGCTTTACCGTAGTTTTAATTTACAAAACATTTACATAGTAACATATTGATAGTATGCATGGTTGTTTTCGTAGATTAAAGTCCATTAATTCCTTTTCCTTTCAGCTTACAGAACAGTATTCCTAAGACAAGGTTTTTTTGTTGTATAAAAAATGATTTCAGGTGGTAGATGCACTGGGTGGAGAATCAAGGCGTAGTAATGTATAATAATGTTTAGCAAAGGTCAAAACAAACTGTCATAAAAAAAAGAAACGAAAGGAAACATATATTATAATAACGACACAAAAATATCTTTATAATATTATGTAAACTACAAAAAAGACAAAGCGCCTCTTGTGTGAATTTTGCTATCCTTAAATTACTTATACTTTAAAAGATCTATATGTATTATAAATATCAAGATGTCAGATATTAAATGTATGATTATATCCCTTAATTATGGAAAATACAACATAATACGAATGATTGTGTTTATATAGTATATAATAATATATATATTAATATACATAAATATTTACCCTAAATTATTTTGTACCGAGTAAATGTTACAATATAATAAAAAAAGAACAAATGAATCCAACTGACAATTTTAAAATTAACAAATGTATGAAGGTTTTAGTGCATTTTGCATTTATTTGTTACAATTCCTTTTTTCTAGGTGTTTCGAAAATACATAATAATACATTAACTATGTACTTATGACATAAGATTCGTGTTAGTGGTAATCAAAAACAATGATTATTTGACTCATCATCAGTCAAGTATTTAATATAAATTATAAATATTGTACAATCTTATCAGATCAAGAAATTAAATATGGACTGCGGTTATCTATTATATCTATATTAAATATCTACTATCAATAGTTATAACTTATAACAAAAATAATATATTTTGATAAAATATACATTTTGAAATGAAACAAAATCCAAGATTCAACTCGGTTTCCATACATACATACATAATATTATTCTTGATACGTGAAGTCATTCAAACTTTTTAGTTATCTACATTATGTCACTCATGTTCCGCTCACATGATCTTCTTCATTTGTAAAATCGTCGTACATTTCATGGACGCGTCTAATTCTAATTTGATTGTAATATTTTATATCCATTGCAATTTTCTTGTGACACAAAGCCGCAAATCGCTGAAACCCTAGAATCCAAGCTGACTATGTACATGTAAACAGATAACAAATAAGAATTACAATAATATTCGTACTTAATTATGCTGCATAAATAAAATTAAAAGGTAAATTAAGTTTAAATTGATTTTTGTAGGTTCATTAAAATGTTTTAAAAGTTTACAAAAGATAAAAAAAAGGTATCTATATTGTTGTTATGTATCAAGTTGGTATTAAGTAGTAAATAACAAAGTTAAATAGTTAAATAGTCCATCCATTTATTTACCTCTTGTAGCTTCTTAATCTGCGGGTGACTCAAATCACGAAATAATTCAAAATCCCAAGATGAGGTGAACTTTCCGCATTCATATTCATCCAATTTTGCATTCAGCGAGAGTACAACTGTGTCCTATAAAAAAAGTACAATAATATTATAATGATTTATGATTTGAACTTTTTTTCATATTATATTTTTCATACAATATTTCCATATATTACATTATTTGCTAGCTTTAAAATATTATGCTGCCATACTTCACCATTAACAATTACTTAACTTCAAATGAATGAATTCAGAAATGTCATATATTTAATCTGACATACCTTGTAATATCCTATATATTTAATTATCGTTACAAGGTGTGCAGTACAAACAGGAAGTCTAATAATTCCGTTCTCATTATTCTGGTTGAAGTTTCTCATGTCCCTAAATAAGACCGACTCCGTAGCCATGGCTCCAACGTCAATTACAAAAATATCACCGTCAGAAGTTCTGACCATAGCTTTCCGATCTTCGTCTTTTTTCTCATCTTGAGGTCTTGCTTCTATTGGTTTAGTAGCCTGATATTGATTCTGCTGACGCTGCTGGTGTTGTTGTTGTTGCTGCTGATAATTATGTGAATAGCTGACCTTTTGACCTCCGAAGCTGTTGAATTTAGTATTTACACTTAGATTTCGATTACCGAAATGGTTATTTGAACCCCTTTTTCTGCCACGGTACATATTGCAATCAACTAAACAAGTAACACGTAACACTGAACGCAACAAAAAAAGATGTATAATATTTTTTTGTATAAAATATTATGCTTTATATGCTTATGCTTATATATTAAGTATGTAATATTGCAAAAGCTAAAATTAAGGCTTGAAAGGTCAATGTCGAATCGAATGTCTAATCACTAGTAATATATTATTACTAAGTACTTTAAATACTTTCTATTAACTATTAACTTTACTATACAGTCTTTCAAAATCAGGTCTTGAATGCCGAACAACAGCGAAAAAAGCTTTAAAATACTTAAAATTTATAGATGGACGGTGAGCGGTGAGCAGTGAGTAGCATAAGAAATAAGAATAAGTAAGAAATCTACTTTTTTTTACGCGCTAGCTGAAATTAGTGCTCTGATCTGATCTGATTTCTGAGTATAATTGACTTGCATTGGGATGCTATTCAAAAATACTTATTTGCATAGACTTCTTAAACGTGTAAAAATAAGATACGGAAAAGGCTCTTTCATTGAAGTATAATCACCTTTTTACTTTACAAACAAGAACATTGTACAGAGTACAATCATCGTATCTTATGAGAAAGTATTTTTACTAAAATGCAAATTAAGGATCTAACAAACATATGCTAAACTGAATATGAGCCCTGATAAAAGTAAGTAAGTACTACATGCTCACTATATTATGTTTGCTTCTGCCTAGTAATTCTCTCTTGCAACGGGAAACTTGAGATTCGACTGAGCTATGAGACGGAATACAGGATTCAATGAACTCTTAAATAAATAATATAATATATTGATACTTTTTATGTTTATTTCAGAAAATCGGATTTCCTTATCTACTCTCAAACTTTTTAAAAAAATGCCTATATTATGCTGTGTGCCATATGAATAGTTCATGAAAAATGTTATTAAGGTACGCAGTATTATGCATTGTGCATGTCTGACTATCGAATATACGGATCTCGAGAAAATGGCCTCTATATTTTATGAAAATATAGAAAAAAAATTATCATGTATTTAAGTAAATGTGTAGTTATTAGTATTAGGGAAAGTAACCCGGGGGTCGTTTGTAAATGTCAATATGTTAACATCTGAATCGTGAGGTCAGAAAACTTCTAAAAATGGTTTCATGTTGAATATTTTGTTACTGGAGTAAGTAAGTATAATTACGGTGCTTTTATTTAGGTACAACCCGAAAAATAATTGAAGGGGTTCAGTGTTACAAGAACAGCAGGGTAGGTTACTATGGACGTTTTGGAGACGTTTTTGTAACCCAACATCCTTCAATTATTACGCTTTATATTTTCATTGTTCTGTGTAGTTCTGTAACGTATAAATAACTAGCTATGTATTGAGGCTAGCATCGATTTTCCCGGACAATAATAGTATCGACCATTATTTTATCGTTTATCTCGCATAACAGAGACAATGATGGTTAAAAATTAAATGCGTCATTCAAATATCATATATTATAAAAGGAGCTCCCGACAAATTGCAAACGATTAATAAATTTTTCAAGTCACTGGGAAAGGAATGTAAATAAGTAGTCTGAAATTTATAGCAGTTGCTCAACCATGAGGAGTGAGGAGCATGAAACAGCGGCTTTCACTTACCTTGTCAAGATGAGACAGCTTCGATTTCAACTTGAGTCCGATTTACTTACCATCTTATAATAATAATAAATAACAAGCAATGCATAAAATATGACTCAAGTGTAATTGGTGCACTTGGATGGACGTAAAAAGAGTATGTCAGCTGATAAATAATAACTGCAGGAATAAATATTGTGTTTCACATCTCTATCTGTATTATTCACGTGTATGTAGTTTAATCAGTTTCTTTTCCAAATGTTATTAAACAATATTATTATATATCATAACATAATATTCTTTCGAGTTTCACAAAATATACACAATGCACATAATATATATTCTCTGTATGCTACACTATAAATATGAAATAGTTTAGTGTTATAATTATGTACCTATGTAATTTCATAAACGACCATTCTTACTTACTGACAGTTAGTAATTTATTGAGTAGACTATCATGTTAATTAGGAATACACTCATAAGATTATTTTTATACCTTAATTTAAATATGCCTATATTAACTTTAGCGTAATTCGTAGCATATTTTACAAAATATCTGTTTTAATGTTTACTATTACGTGAACATATATACATATATTTACACACTGCATTCCTATTGACGTCTCACATTAGTCACTGTACAAAAAATTTACATTTAATTATGCTTACAGTTAGTATAGTATTTAGACTTTAGACAAAGAGGTTCATATGTGTAGTAGTTTTTTTAATTTAAATTTAAGGTATAATATTACGTGCTTAAAAAATATATGTACACTATGCACATAACTTAATTGTGTTTATACTAATTAGCAATAATCGTATTTTTATATGTGTATGTACATTATAAGTGCATACATGCAAACATATTTGCTTTGAATGCACATATATTCGTGTAGGCAGATCTAAAAAATCTATAAAATGTACTTATTACCTAGAATGTTGAAATTAATACTTGATTTTTAATTTTTAATATGAAATGTGTGTACATTTTGTAATATATTTCATACACAATATTGTGCTCGTTTCATCACAATTATATGGTATACCAGCGGAATTAATATCTTTACCTTATATTTTACTTTTGTATTTTGTGTGCATCTCCGTAGTTACCGGCAGTAACGCACTGAACACTGAAGAGAATCTCAACTTGTAGCGTAGAGAGTAGAGAGTAGATTCTGCAGTAACTAAGGAGATGCACAAGTAAAATACGAAAAGCAAAAAAATGACCTCGGATATACTCATGTAATTAATTTTTGAATCGCAACTCCCCTTAATTTGAAAGTTATCCTTAAACTAAAAGATAATGGTTAACACGTTTGGTTTTCGTACATTGAATAAGAATTCATATTCATAGAAAAGAGTCACACAGTTCTGAAGAATCGTATATTATTGCATACCTACGTTAGTTAAATGGACAAAAGCAATAATACTACACTTTCATAATAACATTCATGTACATTGTACATACAGCAGGAATTAGTGAGTGAAATGAATAGCAAAAACAGTATATAATTCATGCAGTTAAAATAATATGCATGTTGGTTTTGGTTGTTCTGGCTAGCAAAACGGCTTCTCATTTGACTTCTTTTATGTATCAACAACATAATTATGTACTAGTGAATACTTGAAGTTTTAAAAAATACAAGCTCGTTAATAATACAAAGCTAATAGCAATATTATACAAACTTAATCATAATGTCGTGGATACAAACGAATTAATATAGTTTACATATTGCACAACCACATACCGAGAAATCAAGCTGGTACATATAGTTCCTGGAGAGAGAAAGATTCCAAAGACGACTCTCTCTCTCTCTCTCTCTCTCTCTTTCTTTTCTGTTTCTTTCTCTCATTGTAAAGATAAATAATTTTTCCCCTCTTCTTTTTTTTGATATGATAACATTCATCAAATGATATTATATCATTACCAACGCGATACATATACATGCACTACACACTTCACGCTGGTAAACAGTTTACAGTGAACATTTATTTTAAACAGTTGTTATTACATTATCATTACATGTATCACGTAATAAAGTTAATTTAAACTACATATAATATAATGCATGAATACGATAATAATAATTGAACTTTGTCGTGAGTATATAATGATTTCCATGTTACTTTGTTATTTATGGTATGGTAAAATGAAGAGACTCCTATAATCCTATAATATAGTCAAAATATTATATCAATAAACAATGCCTCGACGTATTATACAAAATCCATTAAATATTATTACAATGTATGGCAAAAGATTAAGAATGTTGGCTATAATATTTAATGTATGTACACACATACTTATTTATGTAACATTTCATTACAGGAAATTATATGGACAAAAAAGGACTAAAGAAAGACGAAAGATACAACTTGGTGTAGATAATACGAATTTTTGATGGAGAAAATTGATATCACTAATGCCGATGGTGTTGTTGTTTTTGTTGGTGGTGATGCTGATGGTGGTGTGATGGAGACTGAATCTGGGTGGAGAATGGTGGAAATAAGGTTCGTCTCCTTTGTCTTGGTATTAAATTCCTGTAGGTATTCTGCTTAAATAGCTTTGAGAACAATCCCTGACTATGATAACGGCAGCCAGCCGGCAAGTAGTAGGCATAGTGAACGTTCCAGCGACCTGTCTTTAAGTTTGGACAGATTATCATATGCCGATTTAATGACTGGTGACTGTTGATCCAATCCGACATTTCGTAATCCTCAACTCCTACATTTAGAACAACAACAAGACACAAAGGAAATTCGTTAGAACAATGCAGTGTAAAAATATGTAATCCGAGAATTTTATTTTTTTAAAAAAACATGCATTGTGTACTTATGAATAGATGTGCGTAGGCTTCATCTTTTGGAGATAAAATCCAAAATCTACTTTATATGTATTTTAACTTTTTTTAGTCGTTAATAGAATTAAAAAGGTGTCTCTATACTATACACTGTTTATCTTGCTTTTGTACCAAAAAAGAACTACAAAAGTGCTTTAAATATACAAAGTAGCCTCTTATTGTCTTTTGTATTTACGTAAGCGACTGTCCAAAAAAAGAGGAGAATTTGCAAATAAAATACGTGAATTTTCAATATTATCTTTAAGTAGTATGATGAATTTAACCTTTTCCACAAAGGATTATGAATATTATGAGCTTGTACATACATAAGACGAATAATTCATGGACGTGAAGCTGCCGATTGATGGATTAACACTTTGTCCACACACTAGAGACTTGACACTTGTCACAGGATTACATTTTAAATTTTAAATTTGCCATGCCTATCGCCAAAAGTTTTACATTTACAAATCCTACGGTGATGACAGCAGCATGATTTCAACTTTTGATTCAAAGTCAAAATGTATGCTAATTCAAAGTACAAAATGAATAAAAAAACCTATTCATTGTCATATATAATGTACCATCTTCATTTTTTCAGTATACACATACTCACAAGTCAGTTTAACCTTCAACTTTGAACTAGAAGTTTTAGTTGTACATATCCATTATACATTATACATAGAAGAATGAAAAAGTAAAAACGATTTCCCGACAAACCTTGACACTTTGTCTTTGCTCCAAAAATGGAGCTGTGTGGATATGAAATATGTAGATATGTATACGACAATATGACACATTATTTTGACAATGTATCTTTAGTGATGGTGTATACACTAAAAAATTAGTTAAATAAGGAGCTTAGAAAAAGATGAATGGTGTGCATGTTTGCCAAAATGTTAATGTTCAATGCTCTACACAAATGTATGTATGTATGTATAATAATAACTGGACCTGGTTAATGATGAACAATATTTAAAGGGTACCTGAAGAGAAAGAAGTAAGAAGGATGTCAAATTCGCATCTTGCTTTGTTTCCCTCAGCGTCACCGGCTATAAAACTGACACGATGTTGACCTTTCGACAGTAAATTGCCCGGTGAATGACTCTGCTGCACATAATGAACCTTGAAAATAAATACGATAAAATAATTTAATTACAACTTTTTCGTCGTTAAAAATTATTCTTTATAAATTCCCTGATCGTGCATGCATTGTATGCTTACCCGGACATTGTCAGTAAATTTGGGCTCTGACCACCAAACTTCCCTCGAAGTTTCTCCTGGGCTAAGTCGAATCTCAAAAGAGGTGGGACAACCTTTAACTCTCGGAGCTTCTCGATCTGATGTTACATCAAAAAATCATCAAAATCAATATTTCTCTTTTTATTTATTTCTACTTTTTATGCAACAAAATGGACTTACCTATAACATGAATTTTGAAGGTACAAGTCGCTGTATCGTTTGACATTGGACTTCGGGCAGTAAATACAACTTGAGTTTGGCCTAAAACATTGTTTTTTTAAAATTCTAATTTCATTTTATTTCATTAAAAAAACCTCAACACTCAAAAGGAACACAAAATGTACAATTACTGTACAAAATATGTTGTGTATGTACCTGCAGGAACTTCCCATTCCAAATTTTTTGCCCATGGTGGTTCGGCTTCGACATACTTCCACCAATCAAAATTGGCCTGTGGCTGCGGGATCTTGACATAGGCCGAGGCTTGACCTGGCTTCAAGTCCACCTTCAAATCCGACGGACAATGAATATAGGGCCTCGGGGTGGGTGGCAGTTTAATACACGTGGGATTATCCTCTGGGAACCATCGATATCCTTTGGAGCAGGTTCGTATCCTCCCATTTTTGGGATAATAGCCCGGCGAACAAAGGACCAAGCATTGAGTATTCAGTGGAATGGAGTCAGAATGGCAGGATTCTGGAGGGAAAAGAGTTCCTTCCTTGGGAGCCGTTAGCTTAGTACACGTCGCCGGAATACACGGAGACTTGAGGAAACTATCCGGGGGTGACCAATTTCCATCAGGGAGACATTGAATCCGGCCTACCCGCCCAAAACCGAGGTCATGGGGTGGCTTCAAAATATATCCCGGCTGACATCTCAGCTTGCACTTTGTACCCCTTGCTACGGTCAACGATAATGATGACGATGATGATGACGATGAGGATGACGACGAGGATGACGAGGAAGGGGAGACAAAATTCCTAAAAGCTTTGTAATACAATTTTTCATCCTCTCTTTCCCCACTGCCCGAGCTGTAAATGTAGTTTGAGCTTGTGCTCAAACTGGTGGCCAAGGTCAATGGACTTCCATCCGCCTCGAAACAGTCCCAACTGGAGTGAGCCAGGGCAGGTGGCTCCATGCAAAAGGCGGCTGTCAAAAAGTCAGAGACAAGTTGTTCTCATTTTCATTGTCGACTAACTTTTCAGTGGATCAACTAAATACATTGTAGGTTGTAGGTACAACAATTGAATGGACGAATGGATAGATGGAAATGAAAAATGAAACAATGAGCGATTATGATATCACAGGGAGAAAAGATGAAGAAGAAGAGATAGGCATAGTCATACACATATACAGTATATAAAAAAAAGATATCGTGTTTTCAAACTTTTGTGTTCATGCACATGTATCTACCACGCTAAGTCTACC
>JAQIVE010007224.1:0-10669 GCA_034698285.1 Sminthurinus bimaculatus
TACCTGACTGGACTTTTTGAAGACTCATATCTTCTTGCTATACATGCTAAAAGGGTGACCTTAATGGCCAGGGACATTCAGCTAGCTCGACGAATTCGAGGCGATTACTAATACCTGTAGTGCCTTAATAAAAGTGCCTTAAAAATATTATAGTGTTTCAAAAACCAAAGTTAACATTTTTATGTCCGTTTTAGGAGAATTAATTACCGATAATAACAATATGAGTAAACTTTATAGTATATAGTGTAATATTATTTAACATTGACATTAATTGACTAAATTATGATTTATCGTAAATAATCTTTAATATTCTTTACGCTTGTTATTTTCAAAAGGAAAGGTTGAAGAAAGAAGATTGAAGATGTTAGAAATCAATTAATCAAAATTATTATTTATTCTTATCGTCAATTAATAATACACAAGTAATCGGATTTGAATTTCAAATCAAGACTTCAAACTCAACCTTTATGAAACATGGATAATTAACCAGAAAAAGTTTCGTTCCCATCAACCAGTCCAGGGGATAAAAATCTCGAAACTCTAAGGTAAACCTCGTTAATCTTTACTGCATACTGAAGTATTACATAATCATGCTAAATAATGTGTGTTTACTTGTATTTGAAATATTATAGAATGAGCATTTGATGTTTCTTATTTGTACTTATTTGTTTTGTTTTTCTTTTTATCATTAAGTACTAGCATACTTAATACTTATGAAATATTTTAGTCATCTTTTTTGAACCTGGGGTAAGGAAAATAAAATATTCTTTTTTAATTACTTTGATTTCCACAACCAGGTTAAAATTCAAGGGACATGGAATTGCTCAGCCTGTAAGCTAGTTGCCTATTGTTGTGCAGATCATCAAAAATTGGACTGGAAGAACCACCAAAAAGTATGTCTTCAACCCTTCTGCATTCTGCATTAAGAAAACCAAGGACATGGGCCTGGGTTGGTTTGCTACAAGAGATCTGGAGGCCGGTGTTATTCTACTGGAAGAATGTCCTGCTATTCAGGCTCCAGATTGGACAAAGTTTCGGTACAATGGCAACAAGAGGTTGTGCCTTACTTGCAGAATTGGATCGGAAATTATGAGAACTTGCTCAACTTTTTCTTGGCCTGTATGTAATGATCAATGTGAAAAGGTAACAAAACTTAATACATAATTTAATACTTAATATATACTTAATATACAATATTAAAATTACTAAATAATTACTTAATCCGATTTGCTGGTACACTTTGTTATGAATCATGTGTTTATTATTTGATGAAATTTGAATCATTATTAGAACTATTAACTTTTCAATTTGACAGGAGTTTATTTCAGGAGTACTTAATAATTTCCTACAAGTCCTTTTTTAAAAATTTACAATTATTATAAGTACAAAACATTTGACATTATATTTTTTTAGAATTCACTTCACATGGACTACGAGTTTAAGGAATTGGCAGCTTGGAAATTAAAATATCCTCCTTTCTCATCTTGGCCAGTTGGTAACAATGTTCATGCGAGTAAAGGCGTTGAAGACTCAATATCCCCGGAAATTCAAGCATCTGATGGCTCTCCAATTCTTTTTCCCCGTTCCTGCAGTAAATGAAGAACTGCAGAAGATTGACCTTTCTCTAGGATGGTTTGAAGTATTTCGTTTTCCCAATTTGTTGGATCGAGACGAATTCCGAAAACTATTGAGAATTTTCTTTCTCAATGGAGATGGACTTCAACCGATTCTTCTGGCTATATTTTCGATGATAAAAATAGGTATTGAAATAATTTTTTTAAAGTTAACAAACGTTTTTTAAATGAAATTCAAAGTTTGGGTTTTGTTTTTGTATATGAATTTTGCAAATGAAGCATGCACTTTGGAAAAAATCTTGTCAAATAGTCTCATGAAATTTTGACAGTAGTTTGTATTTTTGGATATCTCCTCAAGAATTATTCTGCTGGTCAAAATGCTGTTTGGGATCTCATCAAACTGGATGGGATGGAAAACTTGGATGGGATGACGAAGGAGGAGCTGGACAGACTTGTGAGACGACTCGAGTTTCGTCTAACCTTAGTAGATAAACTGTATCCTGATAAATTGTTTAAATAGAAATGTAATGACAAAGTTTATTCAATTTTTAGTACCCTTTTCTAATAATATTTGTAATCTATCCTAATTATTATAATGCAAGTAGATTTTGATAAAATACAATAATGTTCAATGATACATTATTATATAAAAATGAGATTTTAATTTACCTTTTTTGCATTTACAGCTGAGATTTTGTCTTTGGGTAGTGAGATGGTGGTATTTCTGATTTCAAGGTTTGGCCATAGAATGCTGTAAAAAAACTTTTTGAAATTGAACTGTATTTATTTTAATCCTAGGAAAAGAGCAATATGAGTTTTTGAAAGAACAAGCAACTAACCCAGTTCTTTGCTATTGAAAGGATTATTATCTATAATAATTATTATCTTCTTTTTTTAATGAACGTAATTGTACAGCGATTTATAAATGTTTAAATTTATTTTCATGTTATTATCAATTAAATAAAATGTAAATTTCGAGGCAAATAACCAAGTAAGTACATCAACTTATGTCCGAGTACTTGGTTATTGATCTCAGTTATTAATTTCAGTTAAATTATGTACTTAAGTATAATCAATTTTTAAGTTATTGTAAAAGCATTTTATTATCACATGCTGAATTTGAATGAAAGCATGTAAAGAAAGTTAAGAGAGCTGAATTTGTCGGATATCCATTTGATAAAAAGAAAATCAATTTTTAAAATTATACAAGTTACAGCTATCCAGATATTTTTACTTGTTATACCTAGTTTTTATAGGCCATCATGTAATTACTGTGCTTATGTATTATCTACTTCCTGTATGCAAGTTAAATGACGAATTTTCGAATGCTTTTGCATAAAAAATTGTGAAATTTTTTTGAAATCTTAATTAATAAACCATGTAATATAGTATAATTATAATGATAAAACTTTTGTACTTTTCCATTTTCCACTTCAGTCAATTCTTAATTTAACGGTTCTCTCTCTGGACTAAGAGCCAACCCACAGAATATTTATAATATAAAACAATGTAAGTACTTACAGAACTACTCAATATTTTCATCGTTACCCCTAGTAATTGCAATCAAATCTGGTTCAAGAGTTTCTAACAAAAATGTAGATACATAATAACCTTAAATGATTTTCCTGCTTAAACACCACCAAGATCCAACATCGAGCTTGGGAAAAATTCAAACCTTTCCTTAAATAACTTTACGAACGGTTCAACCTTTAGTCAAGAAACCGGAAACATTTTTTCAAAAAATACCAAAGAATTGAGCAAGATGCTCAACTTGACCGCGGATGACCTGAAATCGAACTTTTGGATAATGGACATCGTATCCCGTCTAAACATCTTGCCTGTGACCATTGACCTCAAGTCGGGTCTGATGTAGAGGCAAACTGTCTGGTGGCGACTTTGAACCTTTCGACTGATACTGACCCTCAGGTTGACTTGAGTGGAAAACGGACAAAAACTCTCAACCCTGAAACGGATCCTGCAACTGTACCTACCTGCAGCTCAGATGGAGATGGAAGGAGAACTCGAAATTAAAATCAAAATTTTCATATGGACAAAAGTAAGCTGGATTTTTAATTTCAAAAAAATCATGAAGCATATTACATATTCAGTTTTTGGACTTTAAAAATTCCTGTATTTTTAAAATTTGGGACTAAAATTGATGCTTTTACAAAGTTCGAAATCTTTAAACTTTTATGATGATCTTGACTGTGTTTTTTATAAATGTGCAACAATATAATTTATTTCAAATCGTCATTGTTTAAAATTTTTACAAAGGTCTTAATATGCATGGACAAAAATAAATACCTTAAAATTCAACCCTCAGAAAAAAATCTCATCTATTCTCATAAAAAATTGATGATACTTTACAAGATCATCGAATTTTGATGAATTCCTTCCGGTATTTATTATTTCTAAAGCTGCTAATCGAGAGAAAGCCGGTGAAGCTGTCCAAGGTCGAGGTGACGGAATCAAACAACTTGTCCACCGACTTAAAGAAGGTGTTGGTGATCAGCTTGGTAAAAACTCGGAGGATTTGAAAGGAGATGCAGATGAAGGGGCAAACAAAGACGGTGAAGAATCCGGCGTTCTTACATTCATTGAACCCGGTGCTCCCCGAACCACTTCCGAAAAAAGAGAACCCCCCTTCGGTGGTTGTCACATCGGTTGATGTTGTTGCCTCAGTTGCTGTTGTTGTAAAAGGTCCGCCATGTTGGTCGTTCAAAACGCAAACGTCGTCAAAAGTATCCCCAGGTTTGCCATAAGGAAAGGTTACAACGTCCTCATCAAAGATGATGAAATAGTTGTAACAGGCGGGTTCCAACAGACTCTGATTGTTCGGATCTTGCACGCCACCGTGTGATCCTGTTCTACCGGGGCGGCAGACCCGCCCCTCGCTGTCTGGTGATGGCGGTAGCTCCTTCAATTAAAATTGAACTATGTATTACATAATAAGTACATGCATAATAAAGTACCCTTAGAAAAAAATCTTACTAAATCTCATGAGGTTTGACAAGATTGACAATTTTTGATGAAGTTTTCATGATATTTCATCAAAATTTAATTGAAGATTTTTGACCAAATTTTTGTGACAACATTTCATTAGATTTTTTCCCAAGGGCACAAATAAAAATCTTTGTTTCTTGTAAGCTTATCTATAATCTATACAAGAGATAAAAAATTAAATAAACATCCTTTTTTGGACATTTTTCTTACGTTGACTTCCGCGGGACTGGGAGTGTGACAGAAGCAGAAAGACTGGTATAAATTTTTGGTGATGCAGGCCACATAGGGGTCCGGACAAAATCCTTGAAATTTTTCTTGGTCCCCGTACGTGCAGCTAAAAACGCCAACTTGGGTCACTCCCCCAAAGTCCGCGTAGACGGCGATGTCGTCGAGAAAATCCTGGAGGAACAAGCTCTCCACATCCCCCTTCTTGCACACGTAAACGTCCACGTTGGATCGGATGAAGGCGGAAAACAAACACTGATTCTCAACAGTATCGAAACCACCTTCACCCGACCCCGGCGCAACCGTCTTTACAATCCGGCGCGGATAGTCCGCATTCGGTTTCTTCAAAAACGAGAGAAAAAAAATCTTTGTCAAGTAATCATCAAGTTTTAGGTTGAAAGGTCAAGTCCAGATATTAAATATAATATTTGTTATTTGTTACATATTTGAGCTTTTCATTTACATGGCAAAAACAAGTCCCACCGTTATTCTTGCCAACGTTGAGGCAGCGGGAGTATTGGCTGGATGGACAAAGCGCATCGCAAAACTCAAACTGAGCGCTTGTACACTGATCAGGGTTCTGGTCGTATTTTAATCCGCCAAAATAGTTGAACTAGATGAAGGGGCGCACCATATTTATTAGAAAAACTTATTTCACAATTTTAATTAACAAACAGGCCCTTTGTGAAAAAAATCCGAGGAAAATTTGATGGGTTTCACAATACTGACAATTTTCGGTGGGATTTTACAGGATTCCATCAACACTTGCCAATTTTGCCAAATCTCATCAAAAATTCTCAATACTGCCAAATCTGATCAAAAATTCTCAATGCTGTCAAATCCAATTTGAAATTTTCAACTATGTAAAATTCCTTAAGAAAGTTATCACTCTCATACAAAAGTCTTCGAAATTACAAAAAAAATACATTATAATCATTTGTGTAAAATTTTGTGTGCTTGATACATTAGAATTGGGTGGAAAAATTAGATGAGTAAATGTTTTTACACTGTAAAATTTCAACTTTACGTGTGTATACATGTACATGTAGCTCACATAAAAAATTCGTCCTACATGAATCCATTTATTCCGTGAGTAAAACTGTTGATTACAAAATGGCAAGAAAATGAATAAAAGGGCTTTGTACTGTTTTATGTTTTAGGCATGCAAAGCATTTCGTGCCGACACACGTCGTATTTTACACTGTATCAAAACTTGAAATAAATTGAATTGCGTTGAATTAAAGTCATAAGTAAAAGTACTAATAAATGTAATAAGCAGCATGTTGAAAGAAAACCCGGAAAATTGTAATTCAATTTCTGCGTTGGCTTGAGTTGGCCACCGTTCTGGAGCAATATTATGCGTGAATCTGTATACGGGGAAATAACTAGCGGAAGCAACAATCCAAAATGGCGGCTTTATCAACAATACTGATTCTGATCATTTTTTTGACTTCTCCGGCCATTTTTGCTGCTGATCCTGTTGGAAGTGGTGTAACAGTGAAAAAAGGTCCTTCTTCTACATCAGCCTTGCTTAAACACCCCTTTACCGGCGTCGAAGTCTCCACCTGCTGGACATACTTTTTGAACAGAGCGGACAAGCACTCTATGGCTCACTTGAATTTCAATCCCCACTCCACCGTCCCCATCGTCCTTGATGAGTACCACCATTTTCCGCGGTCAACCGCGGTCAGTGACCTCATGTCACGGACTAAAACCTTGGTGGCCTCGATGAAGCACTCCCTCTGCTACATCACTGTTCAACTGATACCTCTGTCGAAGATCTCTGACATTGTCCTTGATTGGGGTAAAATTACCCACCGTACTAATGCTTTAAACAGTTATCCCGTATTTAAGGAAGCTCTCCGAATTTTTGCTGTCCCCTCTATACAAACTGCCCGGACAATCATCGATACTGTTGATAAGCGGATGAGGATGCCTCGAATAGGCATTTATTTCATAGTCATTCTCTCTGATCCACCAAATTTGCCAAAGATCTCAACAACACCAAGAGCTAGGTTCAATGTCAGATTCAAGCCTCAATTTGAGTTTGCGATCCAGCAGAATGGTTGTTGGTATTTATGCATCCATTGTTTCTTTGAGCCGTCAGTTCGAGTTGAACTAGAATGTTACCAAGAGGGCCAACCGATCAATCCAACCACTCCTTTTCTCATCATGCCCGATCTAGGTTCCTTGGTTAAGGGACTACGGCAACAAGTCCGTGTTCCACAAAGGATACGCCTTAAGTTTAATCGATTCAACGACTTGGGCGCCCTCTACCGTTCGCGGGAGGCAAATCGCGGAAATAAAATTGGGATTGAACATCCGTTTCACCGAACTCACCCACAAACCTCCACAACTGCCCTCGGACACTTTCTTCTCGGCTCGTTAAACATTACGCTACAGAACAAACCCTGGTTTGGTCGAGATGTATCAAACTTTGTTTCACCACCCGCCTTGAAACCAGATCCCCTACCTAATTGTTTTCCAACGGGGGAGAGACGCCTTAGATTTATCACGGCAGATGGCGTTCGCAAGCTCAAGACATCCTTGGAAATTTACACGTCGCCATTTCAATCCCCCGTCTGGATTTCCTTGGGCCTTTGCACAATTCTGACGACCTTGCTGATCGCCTTTGCTTTTACAAAATGTCCCAAAAAAAGTTGCAAGATTTGGGGATTATTTGGTGCTGGTGAGTATTCCTTATTTTCATTTTAAAAAACTTATCGAATTGATAAAATTTGACACAACTTTGGTCGAAAATTTTATCAATTTTTATAAAAGTTTGATGGAATTTTGACAAATTGTTATAAAAATCATCAAAAATTACCAATTTTTATACAAGTTTGATGGAATTTTGACAAATTGCTATAAAAATCATCTAAATTTGCCAATTTCGTCAAATCTTGTAAAAGTTTGATGGAATTTTGATAAATTGCTATAAAAATCATCAAAAATTGTCAATTTTGTCAAATCTTGTAAAATTTTGATGAGATTTCGTTAAATTGTTATAAAAATCATCAAAAATTGCCATTTTTGTCAAATCTTGTAAAATTTTGATGAGATTTCGTTAAATTTTTTTCAAAGGATGGATGGATTTCCAATTTGTTCATTTCGATTTCCAAAAAATACTTTACTTTAGGACCATTCTTGAAAATTCGGGGTTGATTTTGGGGCACCACCTTGAATATCTTTAATAAATCTGCTTAAGGAGTATTTTTTTTTGCTTGATTAGATTTTGGTGAATATTTTCGACGTCTGTGGAACATTGCTGAAGCCAGCCTGCTGTGGCTTTTCGCCCTTTTTATGGAGCAAATTGACGGGGAAACGCCGTCAGGTACCCACTTGAACAATGATAATAACAACAATTCGCTGGATTTGAGAAGACTCTGCCGAATTTTGTTGTGGGTGTATCTTCCCATGGGTCTGATTTTGTCCAACGCCTACCGGGGAATCATCAAATCGGAATACACTTTAAGCTACCCCTTTGAAACCCACTGGAAATACGTCAGTCAGTTCCTCCAATTCAACAACACACAATATAACGAACAAATTCACAATGTTCCCCGACATCCCGTCAAACTGTATTACGGGGTGAGCAACTCGAGTTTCACGGCACTGGGAAAGTATCGGCCGCAAACGGCGAGAATAGACCCTTTTGACCTGCTCGTCAACTGGGAGATTCTGCATGCCTCTCCGATCAACCTCATCGACTCTGAGTCTCTTATACCCGTTCGAGAGGCCTGTTTTAAAGAGTGTCCAAAGGTTCCCATAAAGTGGGGAAAATTATCGTTGACTCAATGGCGTCTGGCCATTGAAAACTGTATCCGTCAAAATCCCCAGGGAATATGTCGCTTGATGCAGAGAAGCGTCCGGATTGCAAATGCGACGGTCATTTTCCCTTTGGCCGAGCTACCCGCATATCTTCATCATCAGTTGTCCGAACCCAACACGTTTTTGATGACGGCCGAGGACGAGCTGGTCTACGTGTGGCCCTTGGTTTGGAACGAAATCAAGACGAGCCCGAAGCTACTCGTCAGGTTTGTCCACAATGGCCGGGAGATGGACAAGAGTTTGATGCAAACCATGTTTTGTACGATTAATGAAGGGATCCACGCTCACGAGCCGCGTTTATTGACCCAGCGAATGAAAACGGTGCTCAGCTCCGGGCTGTTCTGGCTGTGGGAGGAATGGGCCAAAATTAAGGGGATGGGGTCGATGGAGAACGAGCGGGAGGGGGCGAGTAAGGCCGTGGCTACCGCGGGGGACTTGGTTGACGAGGCACGACGTAACAAGTCTTTGGCCAGTGTGGGGACGTTGACGGAGAGGGAAGTTCCCAAAGCACTCTCCTTTACCCACTCGGACATTCATCTAGCTTTCTATCTCATGGTTTTACTGTTGACCGCCGCAATTTCGACCCTCGTTTTGGAGGTGGTTTTGCACGACATTCGAAGCAAGTTGTGTCAAGCATGGGCATATTGCAGGCATTTGTATATCGGGTTACAGCAGGGGAAAATTGGGAGGTCAACCGTCCAAGTCCAAGTCAAGCGATCAGGTTGGAAAATGTGGAACATTTCCGGGACGGCACAGAACTTGGGTTTTACTCTTATCCTGTGCGGGATAGCGTTTTTGGGGTTTCTTGGGTTTTTGGGTAGTTGGCTGGTCAACAAAAACCAACAGGGATTTTTTGAGCTTTTGATACGCCGTCTGTAATTGGTCTGCACAAAATCCAAAAATCGGCTAAAAAACGCCGTTTTTCTAAGAAAATTGAACAAGCGCCATAGTTAAAGCAAAAAGCTGTACTACTCCGAGTTCTTTGTGTTTATAGTGGCGCACGTGTAAATATTGCCACCGTTTACCGGAAAACAGCTTTTTGGTGAAGTATCTTCGTTTAAAATGCACGAAAACGGCTACAACTTTTCAATTATTTACCTATGTAATCAAAAAAAGCTACAGTGAGGTTTGGGGCTGAACTAAAAAAGCCTAAAGAAAGTCAGTTTATGATCAGCTGCCGCAATGTCGGCTAAAGACAACATTGCGGCATCCACCGACCACAAATCTAACAAACAACCGCCAAAACTTTGCCCTTTCATATGCATCCTAAAGAGTGGTCAAATGAATATAGAATGAAGCGACCACCAACCAAAAAACCGACCCCTGACCGCCGAGCACAACCGACCACAAATACGACCGCCAACCTCGAATTTGAGTCGTTCAACGTAATTAAGTTAGCGGAGCCTGGTGTAGAAGCCGTTCAAATCGGTGGCCGGTTGTGATGTGTGACCGCCAAATTCATAATCGGCGGTCTCGCTATTCTAGATTCAGGTGGCTGACGTTTGCTTTTCCCTTTTTAATGTAACCTATAGGTTGCAATTAAAAGGGAAGTTTTTGGAGGCTGGGGTTCAGATTTGTAGTCGGTGCACTACAGCACTTAATTTAATTATACACCAAAGTCACAGTGACAACCACATAACCCGCAATCTGCGGCCCGTAAAAAAACATGACCCTCAATCTGCGGCCGGCAAGCTGCAGCCCGCAAAAAGTACATGACTGGAAATTTTCGGCCCGCAATCTGCGGCCTGCAAAAAGTACATTACCCGCAAATTTGGCCCGCAAAAAGTACATGACCCACAATTTTCGGCTCGCAAAAACAGTCATGACCCGCAATCTGCGAACCGCAAAAAGGACAGGACCCGCAAAATGTGGCCCAAAAATACAAAATACATAATAAAGACGCTTGAATCTAATAAAATTATACATAATAGTATAAAAATGACTTAAAATAAAATTCTGACGAGTAGCATGTGGAGGTCGTTGGTACCCGATTTGGATGAAACTCACAGGGTTTGTCCATTTGCATCCCAGGAACT
>JAQIVE010007225.1:0-10668 GCA_034698285.1 Sminthurinus bimaculatus
TTAATTTTTTTCGCTATGATTCACATGGGAATACATACAAAAATTTTTTATTTTCTACGATTATAAATATTCGACCTCTGCTTCAGCCCTAGGATGTTAGAAAAAGATCTCATGTTCGAATCCCAGAAAAATTGGCCAAAAAAAATTTTTTTAGTATGTATTCCCATGTAAAAGCATAGGAAAAAATTTAAAAAACTTTTATTTCGACGTTTTCGAATTCTATGAGAAAAAATAAGTCTTTTTGCCTCAAGGGCTAATCGCGCAGATCGAAAATTTAGAAGTTATGGTCAAAAAACCAAAATTTTTGCTGTACACTAAAGCTTTCGAATGGAGCTATAAGTTTACATAAAAAACAAAATCTGTGCAATGTGAAGTTTACCATGAAGACATAAACTATCGCTGTGCATGAATTTTTCAGGAAATGCCCGCCTCTGGAAAAAATTGGCCGGAATTTTTAGCCGAAAAGTGGCTTTTATTTTCGGTTTTGGCCGGTTCCTACCGAATTTTTGTGGTCGAATTCGGCAACATTTGCCTGAATTCTTGTGTGGGGGCAAAATTGGGCCCATGTTCAGCGGGAAATTTTGGTATGGGCAAAATCACCAAAATTTGGGATTTTAGGGGTCGTCGGATTTTATTTTCACCTATATTTGGGTTTGGCATCAAGAAAAAAGCTTAAATTGTGAATTTGAGTCAGTTTCTATGTATTTGGAAATATGGAACCAAGAGGTCATATTTAGCTTCTGAAAAACTGACTGACTTGATATGAGTTAAAAATTTGACCTGAAAATATTTTTTATCTCGAAAACGGTAAGAGATAGGAATCAACTTTCTTTACAAAAAATGATCAGCATAATTTTCTACGTCTTCCTGATTTTTTTTAGATTTTTAAAAAAGAAATAAAATTTTTTCACATTTCGGTTCGTAAATCCGGTTAGAATTGAAATTTTGAAAAATTTCCAAAACGGAAATTCAAGTCTTGACATAAGCTATCTATACCTATCACCAGTGGTGGGAATTTTGAAATTTTAATTTTCGACATTTTCAGCCGCTCAATTTTATGGGTCCGAACCACCGTACGGTCGTTTCGACTGCGGGCTTCTATTTTTATAAAGGACAGTATGTCAATTAAATAAGAAATAATAGTGCGTCAATAATTAAATTATAAATCCATTACAACTATTACACCTACACATGTTCATCATGAAATAAATTCACGTAGCTTTTTTATACTACAAAAACGTATTCAACGTTCTATGTTCGAAAGATAACCTTTCATCGCATCGCATAACATATTTAATGTGTGTGAGTGTGTATGTGTTTTAAAAATAATGTGATTAAAAAATTATAAACTGTATAAATGATTACAAAATTAAACGATGATAATAGTAGTAATAGTTTTATTATTACTAGAAGTAAAAGTCAATAGAGTGTATAAAAATGATTTTTAATACCTGTACTAATTGACATCTTCCGTGTTCATTTGTTTTTCATTTCGTAATGTTTTACACATTTGTTATTATATACGCCATAGCTCTGTTATAACTGCATTTATTATCATATATAACTATTACACCTGAAGCATGAATTAAAAAACAATAAATGCTTTGAAATATTAGCATACAACATACAGAATATTATGGGCAGTCGTCAAGAGATTCGGGGGCATCGGTTTATATAACCACATGTTGTATTCATGTTAGATGTAAAATGTACGTGGACTTACGATTAGTACTTTGCATGTACCCAATGAGGAAAGTCATGACTCTTCTTCAACTCCATTAGAAAAAGTGGAAAATTTGGAATTAAGCATTAAGCATGTAATGAATCAAAGAAAATGAGTTCGCAAAATAGGCATATGACCATGGCCTATACCAAAAAGCATAAAATGTATGTTCCTGTTCTTTTCAACCCAGGAAAACTTTCATGCTTATTAAATGAGAGAATGGTGCATTCACGTCGTCGACGTTTTATAACTAAAATGCAAGGGACGTGCACCGTGCACGTACGATACATATTGAAGGTGGTTCTATGACAAGTGACAAGCTAAAAGATCCAATAAGCGACTTTAGTTTTGTTATTGTTGCAATGTTAGTTGACATTTAATGTGTGACCATATGTAGATGTCAGAGTGAACGAGTAAACGAGAAAACAGCAAAATAGGACGTTTAATTCTATCAGTGTTTAGGTTTCAGTGTTTATGTCACTGAAAATCGAAACAAGGCAATATTTAAAGACAATAGGGCTTTAGGATTTGGAGCGAGTGGATGAATGTTTCATAAAAGTGACTTGGGACTTGAGACATTTCATGTTGTACTATCTCATTTGCATACTTTAAACCCCCAAAATCTTGGTGCATTTGAATCATAATAAGCCTCATTTATGATTTAAGTTTTAATCTTTCATGTAACTGCTTGCACGTACATATTACATATCATGCTAAAAACAAATGTAGAAACCGTAGATACACAAAATTGGAGAGCAAAAGAGAAAATAAGCATGGTGTCACTTTCTTTTCCCGTGCTCTCTCTTGACTGGCTATTGTCAGGTTATTCGCCAAAGTTCAACAGTGGCAGTATAATTGCAAGGGCAATAGGTATTCGGTCCCACACTGATACACATACATACGAAACTCAAAAATACCAAAATGATTTTTGTAATCGACTACAGTTAGTATATTTGTTTGTGCATTGCTCCTTTACATCTATATGCTTTGAAGCTATAAGGTATGGGAGGGTATAAGGGTGTGGATCTACCCACGATGTACGATATTATTCCCACTTAGTTACTAGAGAGTTAGCTAAATGAGCTTGATAGGATAATAACTAAAAGTAACTTTAGTGATATGGGATTACATGTAATTTTACATCCATATAATCTAATTATAGAGATAGGTTGTTTTACACACTTGTATCTACATATGCTCTGTATTTCTATACAGGGTGAGATGCATGTGCATAGAAAGTTGTGCAAAATAAATTTAATCAAAAGCATCTCATAATTCATAGTATATTCCTTGTTTAGGATGTTTAGACAATCAGTACTTAATGTTATAACGCATGGAAGTTGGAGAAAACTAGTCCATTGCTTGAAGACTTGTATATGGACATGTGTGTGATCTCAATGTGGTAATTCTGGTCTGAACAGGGGCTTCGTACCTTCCAAAATGGTTCTAATTTACAATTAGATTTTTTCAAGTATTTTCAAACCCAATTTTCGAAAAAAATTCTCGAACTACTGCTCATGATTTACTAGTATCTTAACTAGTCAAAAGTGGAGTCAAAAATTTTTAGATTTTGATAGTCACTGCGGAATGATGGGGTATATCTGCAACAAACTAATATTGTCTAGTGCAAATGTCTATACATACTTTAGATATAAATATTAAAATTGTACGTGCATATTTGTAAAACAATAACTTCCCAAATGTATATTAAAATTCATCATGGTACATAAATTAAACGGGCACTTCAAATGTGGAATATGGTATCAAAAGTCAAAACTTTAGGGTCTTATAAGGCCATCAATGTTAGATTTTACTGCACTGATGCTGCAATCAATTTATGTCTTTTTTTATTCTAAAATTTTACACACATTTCATAAAGGTTCGTTAAAATTCTACAGATTTACAAACAAAAGCATCTTTGTCAGCAATTAATTCTCACCCTGTATAGAGCGGAGCGTACTATCATGTGAGCCATAATTGATCATTTAAGAACATATTTAAGAGGCTATACGTTAACATCGAACACATATAACATACATTACTCATTAGCTTTCTTGATATAGTTATTATGTATAAGCGTGTAAAAGTTGTCCTGTTTGCGTTTTTATATTTAGTTAAATATGAGGAGAAAAGGGGATATCTGTGACCAGGCCTTCCGAGCACACAGTTGTACATCAATACATAAAGTCGACGTCATGAAAAGACAGGCTCAAATCACGTGCAGCATCACATTATTTTGTATTTGATCATCTTTGAAACTGAAAGAGAATCAGCTTGGGTCGTCGTCGTTGTCAACTAGGTACTATACTCATTCTTGCTCTTTTTCTTGGTCTCCTTGCCCCCTCCTTAATCCAAGAACATTTTCAGATATAATATCAATGTATACGATGAACACACTATCATTCCTCATTGCAACCCCCACGACTAACTTACACTAAATTTTTATACAGACTGATGTGAGATTATTATAATTCACACAAATATACTTGTAAAAGGAATGAAGAGAGGTATAGAGAAGGCTAATAAAAGAGGCTATACCCATTTGACAACACGGAAATATAATTTTTAACCTCCAAAATTGATTCTTTTAAACTGCATAGCAGTAAAACACACATACATGCAAATTTTTTTGTAAAAAAATCAATTACAACAGTCACTGACAGTTAATTCAATTTGACATAAAAAATATAGATAACACTGTACGTATACTTTCATGAGTATAATATAATTTTTGAAATTTAATTCTGAGTAAAATAAAAACAAGTTTTTAAAATATATGAAAAAGATATTTTCAACCGTCCGTCATTGATCAATCTCACTTTGAAGTCTGCTCAAAATAAGAATAACAAAAAATAAAAAAACGTTATAAATTAATCACATTAACTTTCAATACCTTTACCTTTTGAAAAGATCAATCAAGTTTTGTTCTACTAGTTGACACACTCGTCAAGGAAAAAAGTTGGAAAGGAAAGCCAGCGACGCCATTTCACAAAAAGTAAATTAAAATTTACTTTATATTTTTCGCCATCATTCCCGTTTTTGAAGATTTTATGAGAGTCCTGCATAACTCGTTCCGGGAGAGAGAGAACCAGTCTAGTCAGACTTTGATTTCAACATTTTTACCTTGTCCAAGTAAGTCACTGATTTAACTTTCAAAATGTCCTTCCATATACTTGAATACATATTATGTACGTGTATAAGTTTGTGTATGTACAATATTATATGTACCCAAAACTCGAAACCAGTGAATCCGCGAATTAAAAAGAACCGTGAATAATGAATAATTTTGTCATTTTATAAAACTGTTCCAATATTATGATCAATGGGATTATTTCGAATTAGTTGAAACAAACTGATTTTTGTAAATAGTACAACTAGTAATATAAGAAAGTGCTCCGATTTTCAGTTATAACTTATAACTTATAACTATTAAGATGTGATTCTCTAATTAATTTTTATACACGCAGTTTTTCCTCAACTTCTTATCAAATTAATATGCCGCAAAATGATCAGGAACAAAAACTTGTGCAATCCGGGATTGCATTTTGCAATTTTTAAATGCGTTTTAACTCTTCCTGGCTCTAAAATGAGTAGAACAGGCATAATTATCTAACAGAAACTAGTGTTAAAAAATTTGATATAATATAATATGTAAACATAATATGAGATGAGGGAGTGTGAACTGCCAAGTGCAATCTCTGTACTGACTATTTGATATTGAGGGTCGAAAGCACGTACCTCTAATTTCAATATTGAATATGGGATTATTAGCGAGCTTATGCAAGAAAGAAGAATATTTTATCACTGAGTGTAGACTTAATTACTTTGTCTCAAATCCTGAAATTCTATCATCTAAAGTAAGATTCGAGCTTTGCAGAACCTTTCTATTCTCTGTGTCTTGTATGTGTATATGTACATACATATTTGAGATCATATAATATGTACCTATAATAATATAATACAGTTGAAAGAGAGGGAGAGAAGGATAGCAAAAGATAATTTTGAGAAAGAAATTATTTAGTTTGAATTCAGTTGAACTATGTACCCTGGAATGTATTACATACATGCAGTGTAAATAGTCATATGTAAATAAGAGCACAGACAGCCATATAGTTATCTATAGTTCAACAACAAATACACAATATTATGTTATATATATATATAATTTTCCATATATTTTTAATGTGAGGTGATGTCTCCCAAGATATTTGTGTCTGATATGGAAAATATATTCATACAAATGAGAGAAAAATGTTGCCTCTACTGTACATGCATGTTTGTATGTACGTAAATATGTATTTATTTATTCTCCACTTTATCTACTACCTAGAAACCAGTTAATCCTGAAAGTCATCTCTTGATCGACAGTAATAAGAGAGGGGAGGGAAAGATGATGAAAAAGAAGTTTTGATTTTAAATATCTCTCTGATTGGTTGTTTTTGTAGGCTGTGGCACGGAAAAAATGAACAGCGGAGCTTGGGGGGCACATTCTGCCTTTAAAGTTCGGGATCAAATGAACTCCCAAACATCGAACGAAAAACAAAGTTCCAGTCAGAGCTTTAAGATGACTCCGACACAAAATGGTATGTAATGAATTCTTAGTTTATGATCCCAGTTATACATACGTAGTTGACTTTTGACTATACATGCATTATAGATGCATCCGGCATGATAATATTTTTAATGTTTGTATAGTTTTTCGTCACGTTCTTTAATTTTCCAATTTTATTTTTCATATCTCGGCTTTACATAACACATAAAATACATAAATGGAAAAGGACGTTCTCAGGTTCCAGAACACACTATGAATTTAAATTGATTACCTGAGACTGTTCTTATCACAGAGTATTTTAAAGGGATTTTTCTGGATTATAAATAAATTGAAAGCTTTTCAGACCCCAGAAATTTCGTGTGTCGGTAATCTATGTATTTCGAAACTGTTTTGTAAACACTGGAAATTTGGCCAGATAAATAATATTGAAGTCAACACTCGTTTATCTAGCATAGGACTCTTTTTTTGCGTCGCACTGTCATTAGATTAGGTGTCATCCATTTGAAAAAATAGGGTAAAAACGCCATAATATTATACCGTCTGCAGACAATTAAGGTAACTCAGAGTGCTGGCAAAGTAAAAATTTCTGTGTGTATATGTAGATAATACATACATAGATACTAATACACTAAATATTTACACGCAGAGAACTTTCTCCACTAGATTTTACCTGGTACTGGCAGCGCGTTCAGATCAACTTTGATTGTGGAAAGATTGTACATAAATATATACTGTCTACAGTTCAGGTTTTATAGACAGACATGAACGGTTCTTCTCATGTACGGTCTTATAAAAATACGGATATGAGGTCATCAAAGGTTACAAGAGAAAATTGTGTGCTTATATTAATCGAATAACAATATCTCTCGGTAGTAAAATGTAAATATACAGTCAGGGACTTCCACCAACAACGACTTAATCAATATATTTTGTACACGTCGAGAATTTTCCCCATTCTTTTGATAATAACATAGGTAGATAGACTGATAAAAAGGAAATTACAATTTTCAAAGCAATTATTCTGCACAAATCCATAGCTTATGGTTATTTGATTTTGAATTGAATATACAATTTAATATCCAATTTACAACAAAACAAGAAGACTGAACCCGTGTTCAACCTCACGTTCACTTACTGATACTAACTGTATTATAGACATTACACACACACATATGTATGCATAAATAGGGTGACGTGTTTCCAGGATTTGTTTTTGAATGCGGGTAATATCATATTATTACATCTTTCCATCTTACGCTCGTCTGTCTCCTGGATTTTCTGGCTACCATATGTATGCATATTCCATCATGATAATAATAACATCATGCAGATAAATGCGTTTTTGTACATGCATGCTTATGTTCCAAGCTTCAAAGTATATAGCATGTATGCCTAATCTATTAAATGTCTAGGATTTATGTTTTATATCGCTCTCTGTAACTTCCCGTACTGCAAACAATGTGCAACGCGAAATGCAAAATTCAGTGGATTATTGGAGCTGCCGAATCCCTAATAATAAAAAATGACTATGCTACATGCTGTATTTTAAAGAAGATACGTATGGTATGGTATCTCGATGTAAGCTGTTCGAAATTACTTTCGGCTCAAGATATAATCGTAGTTACGTTAGACTATCCCCCTTCTATTCGTCTATTCCATGTGTAATTTTCACTCTTCGAAAAATGTACGCATAATAGCTTTTTGTGGTAGTGTAGTATTTATATGTATTTGTGTGTCTATAGCCTGTATAGATTATTATTATCATAATAATATCGACAGAGTTCAGTAGTTGCGTATAAAAACATAACCAGTAATCACATGAGTCCCATCCTTCATCCTTGCAATAATCTATAGTGTACAAGGTGAATATTTTGTCACAACTCCACTTCTGACCTTAGTGTTAGGCCATAGTAAAGTTTTTGACCATGTTTAATGTTATGACGTAGCAGATGTGTAATATGTGTATGCACATATATATCTTTCTCATTAACTTCATAATATGTTTGTCCGTTTGATTGGATTGCGTTCAATTATAATTTCTGTACTTATGAATAATACTTGTGACTTACAACCTTGTTATGTTTTGTGCCATTTCAGATTGTCCGGACAATCCAACAAAATATAATTCGAAAGGTAAATGAGCTTTGGATTCACTCTGTATTTAATGGACTAAAAGTCTGAAATAAAAGACTATGGAAACATAATTTTTCATTTCCTGCAATACAATACAATGATATGACACTCTGTTTTTTAAAACTCTAGCGATGAATGCTGTATGGGGAATTTACAACCGTTATGCGTCTTTTAACATGAAGGCTCGATCGTACGACAAGGCGTAAAGTAGGGTATAGGTTTTCAAATAAAAATTTAAGGGGTAATAATAACTATTACGATTACCTTATATAAGTAATGCATTTTTTCTTCTTACTAATTATTATACTATACTATATTATTATTGTTATTGTTACATTAAATCTACATAATGCTAAATATGTATGTTGTGATTTGTGGTGCAAGTTCATTATCTATATAAGTATTCCATTCATGAAATGTTTATATTTGCCATAATTTACTGTATTTTATAAGGCTAATTTTTTAGTGTGAATCATCTAAAATGAAACAAAAAATATGCAACAAGCCATTGTCTTCATTCGACTTTATGTAAACCTCAAAAGTTATTTTATCTCATTGGTTAACTCACCAAAAAAAGTTATTCGAGAGAATTGTACATTTTGTACATATTACTAAAAAAAGTACGTGAAACATAAATACAAAAATTACACGTATAAAATATTCTGTCTAGACTAGACTGGCAAATGCAGCTGTGTACGTTAAATTCACAATTAAGTTGTTGTAAGCCAAAATTGAAAATAGTGGTAGTGTATTTAATATCAATCATTATAACAACCGGTGATAATTGTTTTTGCTCCTTTAAACTCCGAGAACCTATTGACAAAGCGTCTTTTGTTGAGAATAAAGAATATAGATGCTTAAAATCAGTTTTTTCAGTTTTTAATTAGCTCTTGCACTTGCAGTCTTGAAATCGTTCATCATTAATTTATTGCAAAATATTTCTATCCGAGTTCTTGACATGTAATTAATAATAGTTAGGTAAGCAATGTTGTACATGTCATACAGGTTATATGTCAAAGGTAGGTGGAACATTGAACGTTGACTCCAGAGACTTTTTTGCACATAAAGTTCCAAGCTGCGCACATTCCTCGAGAGGTAGATTGCAAATTAGGCCCGAAATAAATCCACCATTAAAGCAATCGCCTAAAATTAATTATTTTTCATCAGAACATAAGCTCGAATATAATTAGTATTATTTACTGACGTATTACATGTTATTAGTATGGCATATACAATTTGACAATTTTCAGATTATCCATAAGGGGGCAAATGAGAATTTCGTTGAAATTCAAACGGTTTTGAACGTGAACTTCCGATGTTCTTGTAGCTTTTTATCATAGCAGGAAACAATGAAAAAACCATGTAAAAAGTGAAGTATACCTGCTCCCGAGACACTCTTGATCTCTTCTGGACGTATGGCAGGGGCCAGTACATGGAGTACAGAAAAACCATCACTTTCTCTCTGAATAAGCTGAAAAATAATGAGACAAAAAAGCATGAACTTTCTTTTTTTACAGTAACCTTGGATATGAAGAGGAAAATTTAAAGCCGATGTACTTAATTAGAGAAGCAGCAGAATCATTAGCATGTATGTAATACATGCACAATTTACAAGCTATAAAACGTTTTGTTACTTCACAATAAGCATAACATTAATCAGGGAAAACAAAATCCAAGTTGTGTAAGCTTGTACTGTAATTATGATTATAAATATGAGGTATTTATCTTTTAGAGTTAGCCCTCAGGCACGTATACTTACGAAAATTCCTTTACTGCCTCTTGTGAGTAAAATAACTTCCAATCCAGAAAACTGAGAAAAGCAACACGATATTATAGAGGACAACGAAATCTCATCAGTGCGAGAAGCATCATTATCCTGCTTAGCACTTTTTTCATCTAAGACGTGCTGGTACTTGATCTTTGAAGTCTTATTTCCGGTTTCAGCACCCGTTTCAATGTCAAAGTTAACGGGTTTGTTTTTTACGCCTGCAATAGTCATTAATTCTCTTATGTTTGGGGAAATATAGCGCACTGATTTCAACTCTTTTGCAGCCTCTTTCCAATGCTCCAGAATGTGAAGGAGTTTCTCGGCTTTCCTTACCTCTGTAGGCTCAAACCATACTATAGAAAATTCACATAATTTTACCTAACGTTATTTGTAAAATGTCAAATACCGTATTGTTCCATTTAGTAGGACACCGGCCCCTGAATAAGCATTTTGATGCGCGTGCAAATACGCAAGCGGGCGCAGAACAAAATG
>JAQIVE010007226.1:0-10668 GCA_034698285.1 Sminthurinus bimaculatus
ACGCGCGAGACTGAGAAAGGTGGAAAACATGCAAGACAGGCAAAAGAGGGGAAACGTGGGAGACTGAAAAAAATGAAGCGGGGAAGACGAAAAAAACAGATAAACGGTACAGACTAAAAAGGAAACAGGGAAGGCTAAAATGGGAAACGGGCAACGCTAACAAAAGAGGAACCGGTGGAGTCTGAAAAAAGGGGGACCAGGGCAGACTGAAATAATGAGAAAAATGGTGGCATGTAAATGAAACAGGGAATTGGAGGAACCTAAAACATTTTTGAAAAGATTGCAATTTTTTATTGCTAATTTTTGATTATGTCCATTTTAATCCCGTCATATGACGGGTGTTCTTACTTGTGTAACTAATAATGCTATGCAATTTTACATCTTGAAACAAAAAATTTAAATACACTTGATTTTCAATTGAAATTTGTGTATACACGTGCGCAGGTGAGGATGGGGAACACGTGGGGCTCAGTTTGTAACTACGGATTTGACGTGGCTGACGCAGCGGTTGCCTGTCGTCAAATGGGATTTGTTCTTCATACACACGACTGGCTGCTCGAGAGGATCGAAATTCCACAAGCCAGTCCCTCCGAACAAATATTGATGAGGTTTCCACTCTAAAGCTAATCAATTGCAAAAATTCCATAACTCAATTAAATTTTAGTACAAAGTGTTTTGCAATTTTAATTTTGACCAAACGAATATTCTATTTTAGTAACGTGAGGTGCACCGAGTGGGACAACGACCTGACAAAATGCGAGGCGGAAATGAGCGAGGACATTGAGAACTCGTGTCAGCATGACAATGTGGTGGGCATCCGGTGCTACGACAATTCCTGGGCCGGCATTCGAATGGCCATTTCCTCCGATAAGAGCGTTATGAAATTTGCCGTCGTTGAGAAGGCCGGACTCCTTGACCCTCACACCAATGAACATAAGCCTGGTAAGAAACATGACGAACAACAAAAAAAGTAATTAAAAGTAAATTACGGACTTTGAAGTTTAACGACAAAAAGACAAAAGTAATTTTATTTATCTTTCTGCTTTTAATGTTTGTTTAGCTGTGCAAATGGACTTTAGTCACCACGTTTTGAGTGACATTCGCGTTTCGGACAATACAGACGACGGCCTTGGCATCATCTACTCTGATCTCTACTTCCCCGACGCGGTCAATCTCATTGACCGCTCTGAGTTCAGCCGAAATTTAGGCAACGGAGTTCTCCTCCGACAACTCGGGCTTACTATGAAAGGTATGATTTATATTGGCAAAACATTTAATCAAAATCTGGAAAAATTATGTCAAAAATCCGAAAAGTTTTCGAAAAATTATAAATGTGTACAAAACCTTATGGAATATGGTCGAAAAGTCGAGAATTTTTCAAAATTTTATCAAAATTTTTCTTAAAATTTCCGAAAGCGACGAAATTCGTAAAACTTTTCGAACTTTTGTTGCACAACTTTTTAATGTCGCAAAATTTTTCTCACTTTGCAGACTGCTTGATTGAGCACAATCGCGGTGCGGGGGTTCTCCACGACCCCGCGATCTTGCGTCCCCATCAGCGGGAAATGGCGGGATGGATCACCGTGGGAAAACGGGACAAGCTCTGGTATCTTCCCTCCTCCCTCGCTGACCTCTGGCTAGACGAGCACGAGTACAAGTACATTGTGACTCAAACAGACTCGAAAATAGACGAGACGCTCAACATCATCGCCAAGGACCATTCGATGGTCATCTCGATGCAGCTGCTCAATCCCTTACACAACGAGTCTAGTGAAGAGCTCATCATCTACGACAAGCACGACGTGCCCGCAAACACACCGGCAGGGCCTGACCTCGAAGTGTGGTCGTTGAGACGGGACCAAGTCACCTTTCCTACCGTGTCCAGCTCATACGGGGTCACTTTGTGGTACCGCAGTGGCAACAAGCCACGAGGAAACGCCATCCTCCTAGTACGGGTCATTCGTGCCCCGGCCCACCGCTACAGTCGCTCCAGGATTCTGGAAGGGCCTCTTCCCCGTCTTAAGATTCATGACACCAAGATTCGGTACAATGGACGAGGAATCGGGGCGATTCACTACAACCGCTACGAGAACGAGGAGGGCGACCTCTATCTGCGAAAGGCCAACGAGTCGATCGAGGTTTTGCGGAGTGAGTTGAGCTTCAACCAGGGCGAGGCCTTCCACGTCTACACCCCATTCAGGGAGATCTTTAGCTCGAACCTCAGTGAAATCACGTTTATGATAAACTCCTCGGTAATCACGGACAACAGCAAGGTCATCGTCCAGTACAGCAAGGACCTCCGGAGTTCCAACAATCTCTATCACTGGATCCTTCGAGACAACCTGATTGAGCGGAACAAGGAAGGCGGCTTTCAGGTATCCCTCCCTTACGTCTGGCAGTACAACGAGAACCACACCCACTCGGTCCACTTTGAGAATATTACGACGCGACACAACCACAACTTTGAGATGCTCATCTCGGGTCACTTCTCCAAGGTCACCATCGTCGGCTCCACCTTTGAGCAAAATGTATGCAAACTCGGTCTCCTCAACCTGGCCGGCATGGAAAAGGAACTGATCATTTTCAACAACCGGTTCATGTCCAACGTGGCCAACTTTGTCGTCCAATTTGACACGGACAGTCAGTCCGAGATTCTGGGTCAAGTCTCTGCCTACTTTGTCCGAAACATGGTCAAGTTCAACCGGGTCATTCCAGAGAGTCAAAGGCAGGGTCCGGGTCAGAGTCAGGGTCAGGGTCACTACAGCCAAGGTCAGCGGAGAGGATACATGACGGCTATCAACATGCGGCTTCGGATGATCAACAACGCCACCTATCAGCCCCTCAGCTACGCCATCGGTCTCAAAGGTCTCCAAAAGGTCAACATCACCAGCAACCTCTTTGGGGAAAATCAACTGGACTACGAGCTATTGGCGGGGATAAAAACAGCCAAAATGGACAACTATGTCAACGTGGTCAAGAATTGGTGGGGCTCCTCTGACCCGCGGCGGATTCGCGAGCGCATCTTTGATTTTGACGACTGGAACAGTTACGCCATCTCAATGTATCGGCCGTACCTCCTTCAGGACAACTTTGAGGCCCCAATCTCGACCACATACGAGCCCGACAACCCCATGACCATTGACAACCTGGGTGGGCGACTGATGCACGAACTGACCCTGTACAACCGGGGTCGACCCTATATTGTTAAATCCGATCTGACCATCATGCCCAACGCCATGCTGACCATCGCCCCTGGGGTGGCCCTCGAATTTTACCCCAGCGTCGGCATCCTCTCCCTGGGCACCCTCATCGCCCAGGGTACCGCCGAGGAGCCTATCCTCATGAGGCCCATCGAGCTACACAAGATGGAGCGGGAAATGGAGCGCGACCGGGACAATTCTCTGTCCACCCTGTCAAAGATGCAGCGCCACGGTGACCTGAACATGGACCTGGGCCTCGGTTCCGATTCATCCACTTCCGTCCGCCTGTGCGCGGAGGGCAAGTGTGACCGGGAAAACAACGGCTTCCTTGAATACTTCAATCGGACCACCCTGCAGTGGGTGCCCATGTGCGATCCCCGATTCACGGAGCGAAATGCCATGGTCGTCTGTCGTCAACTGGACTTTGACCACATGAACATTTTCCTGGACTTTGGACCCCGCATCGAATTCCACTATAACAGTCTCACCCGGATCCGAAAGTGGCCCGAGCCCTTCCAGTGCGTGGGCGAGGAGAGCGGGCTGGACGATTGCCCCCTCCGGATGAACGGTCAACTGTATGGCTACGACTATCCCTGTCACTGGAATGACCCCTTCATCTACATTTCTTGTGGGGAGCGGAATCTCAACCGGACGATGGAATACTGGGGCGGAGTCCGCTTCGCGGTCCCTGATTTTGAGCAACATCTTTTCGAACACCGGATGCACGACGCCGTGACCCACTCGAGCTATCACAAGGAGGACAGTCGATTAGAATACGTGCAGATTGAGGGGGCTGGAATTTTACACAACGAGAAGAGTCCCGCCGTCCTCACCACCATGCAAAGTCCCATCATCCGCTACGTCAATGTGACCAAGTGTGCCTCTCATGGCATCTCCATCATCTCGGCCCCCGCCACCATGCGACTCGCTTACAACCAGCTGAGAGACAACCTTGGCCTTGGATTCACCGGCCTGAGTTTAAGTGGAGAGGCGCAGCAGAGTGACTCGAGCAGCTTTTTCCCTCTGCGGCAACTTGAGATTCCCTACGGACTCTTTGGCCTCGTTGACATTTGTGACACGAACAAGGAAATTACGGTGGAGGAGCGGGTGCTGCTTTACTACAAGTATGACAACTATCCTGTGGACTGCGTCAAGATCTTTAGCAGCGTGTATCACGCCAAGAATTTGGGCTTCCGGTTACTCCAGCTCAACCTTTTCAACTCGACGGGGAAACCCTGGGCGCCCGACTATATCAAACTGATTGATGGCGACATTTATAATACGACCACGGAGGAAATTGCCACCATTACGATGGACGATGACCCGGGCAACTCCAACAAGTTCTATCAGTCAAGTTGGCCCAGTCTGAGTGTCAAGCTTCATGCAACCGGAGCCAGTGGAGCTCACGGCTTTATAGCCGAGATCCTCACTCTGCCCGTTTCTCCACATGGGGCAGATCGTAATATCCAGCATAATATTTCCTACTCCATCTTTGAGAATAATACCGAGGGCGCAGTTTACTATGGCTCGGCGGGCGAGATCAGTCCAATCGTCACGTTGGAGAGGAATCGATTTGTTAACAACTGTGCGGCTCTCTATGGAAACTTTTCTTCTTGCTCCAGTCCCATACGATTTGATGTCCAGAACATGCAGCACATTTATTTCAAGGTAAGAAACTACGACTATTTTGAAGACGGTTTTGAATTTCTGTGATATTTAACAGTACTAGCACTTTTTTGTCGCTTGTTGAACAGAATAATATTGTGAGGGGTAACCAAGGAGGTTTAAGGATCGTGTCGGACTCAAGTGGCTCTGCAACGTCCCTCAAGGGCTACGTCCACAATAATGTGTTTGAAAGGAACTACAACCGTCGAGTGGTGCACGTGGAGGGGAAGAGGAGCAGTCCCTTCCAGGAAATTGTCTTTTACCGTAACATTGTGACGAGGAACGATGCCAACTTCCACGACGTCCTCTACTTGAGTCAGGTTGTGTCCAACTTGAGTGAAAACTACTTCCATGCCAACCGAGGGGAGCACATTATGGAAGTTTCGGGATTTGAAAAGGTTCGTCTCCCCATCTATCAAAGTTGCACGCACAACTCCTTCTACAACAATGAGGCTATCGATCGGGAGGAAAAGACGACCATTATTGCGGGGAGCACTGGGCAACAGTATGTCGACAACATTTTTGTCAATCCGGCCAATTCTTATGAACTCGTCACGGTCAACAAGTCTCGGTATGTTTTTGCTTTTTTTTGTTTTTTTTGTGATCTTTAAATAATTTGTAAATAATTGTATCATACTTTCTTTTGTTTTCAAGTACAATAATATTATGATTACTTTTTATTCCGTTTCAATGTTTTTTTTGTTGTTTTGAAAGCTATTTTCCCTTTTTGTTTTCTGTTTTTAACTTTTAACAATACAAATTACTACTTACTTACTTTGTAATACTTTATGAATTTTTATCTTTTCTGATGTCCGTTCTAATCTTGTCTGTTCTCGTACAAATTCATAATTTCTCGGATGACCTTGACCTTTGCATGACCCTTTTTGCTGTTCAACCCTACTTTTGGTTATGATGCATGATAATATTATGCTCCATCATTATCATTTTCAGACCAAGAGCTATCAGGTACTTTATTGCCGTTACTTAATACTGTATATTTTTTTTATTTTAGTCTATTATTTTTTATTTTGCTTCTGTATCATTTTTTGCTAATTTTCTTTCAACCATGAAAATTTCACCATTTGTAAAATAAGAAAAGTTGAAAAATACGATGTAAATATTTCTGCCGGATATTTATGATGTCTCCGGATTTGGTGTATAATAATAAAAACAGTACGGACTTAATAATGTTCGACGCTGTGGAAAAAACTGACAATACAATATAAATTTCTTGCAGCCGTTATGGAGGATATGAGTCACAGTCCGCAGTTGACGCTCGACACAATTGGTGGGGCTACAGTGAAAACATTGCTGTGCTTGGCAGAATAAAGGATGAAAATGACAATATTGACCTTCTGCGGGTTTTGTACACTCCGTTCCGGGTCGACAATCGAACTTTGCTCAGTGGAAAATGCCCACCTGGTAAAATAAAAGATAAAACAATCAAATAATATTTTTATACTTCGCCAGTGGTTATTTTTTTTTTAATTTTGAAAAATTCTACCTTGTTCCTAATTGATTTAAAACCTTCTATTTTTCAGGATACACTTTAGTAGCCGACACTTGTTTCATCTATGTGGGCGGCTTTATGAATTTCTCAGAGGCGAAGGATTTTTGTAAAAGTGAGAATGCCTCGATGCCCTACGTCCAATCAAATTTCTATTCAATTATCAACTTTCTCCGTAACCAACAAGAGGATTATGACTACTGGGACCGAATTTGGGTTCAGGACGTTGATCGATTTGGAAAGTGTACAATTTTTGTGGCCAATGGAGTTCAAGCCACCGAGTGCTACTATCGACTTCCTTTCATCTGTGAAACCGGTAAGAAAAAAAATAAATTACATTAATTAACAAAGTATATGCCAAAAGGCACAAAAAATTGCGTGGTAGTAATTTTTCCCCATTTTATTGTCCCAATTAGATCCAAAAGTAAATATCGACCCGTTTGCTTGGACAAGTGATTCCGTGACAATTGGAGCGATGGTATGTTGAAGTATTTAGTTTTTAACAGTTTTTTTGTTCAAGTTGAAAATAAATTGGAATTAAATTAAATAGTTTGAAATTGAAAACAACCGGTTAAAAATTGTTATTTAGGTCGCCACCTTTGTCGCCATCGTGCTCATCATCTTCATCCTTGTGTTTTGGTACACGAAATCCAAGCAGCGGCAGATGGAGCGTCTGGAGAGAAGAAATTCAATACGAGCATCGATCCGTTCCAGTCGGTCCTTTACCAGTATGGCCAGTCTCAGTGAAGCCGGATACAGACGCCGAATGGCCGAGATCGTTAGTTCGGTAAGTTAAATTCTGAATTAGAATTTTTCTAAAAGAATTTCAAGAAAAAAAAACAAATAATTTTATTTTTCCTAATATATTATTACTCAATCTACAGCAAAAAGCGGCACAAGCAAATGGCTCTGGTGGAAACAACTTGAACAACTACAATAAGATGAATGGAAGTTTCGACTCGATAGAAAAGTCTCCGTCCCAGTTCAACTCGATGGACACGAACTCCTACGACTTGTATGACACTCAAACCCACAACACGGGAGTTTCTTCTTCGACCTCGGACTTTGAAGAAATGGGCTCATTCTCTCGCCACCCGAATCCACTGGGTCAGGGTCAGGGAGGTCATCATCGTCCCTCCCACCACCCTCACCCTTCGTCCGCCGTTCATGCTCCTCACGGCCTCCCTCCACCACCCCCCGTCTCCGCGGTTAATAAGATAAATGTAAGGGCGGATGTCATGGGGATGAACAAACCCTCCTTTGACCTGACCTTCCAGAACGCCAACTTCCGGGAGACTCCAAGCATGGGCTCGATCCCTTCTGGCGGTCCCACGGAGTATTGGGACTCCTCCAGTCATCTCCAGAGCAACGGTCAGGCGGTCAAGTACAAAAACACGAATGCAACAAACGACTTTCACCGTAGTGGAGCTTCCATGGCAACAGCCTCTACCTTTCCTCTCCAGCCCACGTCCAACTCCTCCAGAGATGACCTCAACAATGTCGAGTTGGGGGGCGGGGGTGAACTTTTGACCCCGGTCTCTCTCCATCATCATCCCCTGAGTAATAATAATATTGCAAAGAGTAATAATAATAATGCTGCTGCTGCCGCGGCTCTGCAATTCTCCAAAAGTTATGATGACCTCGAGTCGGATCGTCATGACCCGTTTCGTCAACATCATCATCATCCCGAGTTTGAGCGAGGCTTTCATCGACCCTCCTTACCCTCTTATAGTACGGACAGTCCGACGCTTCCCGCTTACAAGAAGGAGGAGCAGCTGTCGAAAAATAGCAATCCTTTCAAAAGTGATCCTTTCCTAGTGGCAAAAGAAGATATGGACTCGACGACTCTTCTTCCTCCGCCAACTTCTTCTGCTTCTTCAACGGCAATTGCACCATCATCATCAGCAGCAGTAGCTCCACCTTCTTCTTCTTCCTCCTCGTTCACTCGCCCGCATCCCTCAGGGGTCATTGAAACTAGTTTAGATGACCTGGAGCTAGATTATAATTTAGACGAAACGGAGAGGCCGATTAGTACTTATTATTTGGAGACAAATGTCGATGAAAATCATCATGGAGGAGGAGGAGGAGGTGCTGGACAGGCAGCAGCATTGAGAAGTGCCAAGAGTCAATATATTCCAAGAGAAGGTCAACAGGGTCATCATCAACGCTCTCGCTCACCCTTCCATCGCACCGCTGACTTCCAGGCCTTAAGCAGTAGGAGTAAGAGTATGCCTTTGGAAACAGAAATGTGATATATCGTAAAATTTTTAAAATTACTATGATATAATATATTATTATTATACCGAGCTATAATATTATAATATATATACGGTTAGGTGAGAAAATATTTTATTTTTGATAAAAAAAATGCTACATTATGAATTATGACGAGAGAAAGAAAATATTTACGACGAGATAAAAATACAAATCAAATTATAATTATAATATATTATACCGCCACTTGCGATTAGTAAAACATAGTTTGTAAATACTTAATTATCTTATAAAATGTTTAAAGATATTGCCAGAAAACCAAGTGATGAGATGTTGATGTAAACGCGAACATTTAATTATTAATTATTTCGTTTTCAGAGTTCAAAGCTCCTCTATACATATCCTACTATGTAGTATTTTATATCAATTATTTGATAAAATGCATTTTACTTAATTTTAATCTTACTTTGTGAACAAATAATGCACTTATTTACGCACACACGTTTAAGTTTTATCACAGTTTATTATTATTTACTAAGTATTTATTTATTTTACTCTAGAAAAAGTAAAATGTATTTTTACTTTCAGATTAAAAGATATACTTACATAATGTGCCTACAAAAAAGTATATTTAGGCAAGCTTTAGTTTGTGTGTTTAGTTTTGAGGGGTAAGAAATGTATTGTATTGGAATAGGAATAATAGGCATTCATATTAATTTTATGCTAAGAAAATGAAGGGTACTTAATTATTAAAACCTACAGATTATTACCTATCTTAATAACGACTGTAACAATATTCTACATTCTATAATATACTTTCTACCAAGGTAAAACGATTCAAATCAGACTTAGAATGAAAAACGTGTGTACTATTTCTTGAGTATGTACAAGCATTATTGTAATCAAAGTATGTACTTAAACTAAATACTGATAAAAAGGAGCTTTATTACCACATACGTTTAATTTAGATTTAGAAATAATAATTACGAAATTAAGTATGCAGTATTTATGAGAAAAGGCATTTCACTCTGCTTTATTCTGATACACGATGAAATTTGAGCAGGGTTGACTTTTGATTTTGATCATTTCCAATTTTCCACAATGTGACTGTGACTATACTTGAACTTATAAATTCCTAAAGTGTATTTAATTAAGTAACTTATAAATTATAAATTTTAGACTTCCAAAACCAGAAACAAAATAGCCACAAAAATATCAAAAGTACTACTTTGATATAAATATTAATAAATGTACATTAAGTATGGGAGAAACTTTCTTTAGTACTCTCTCTCGGTCTTTCTCTCTCTATCAGTTGTAAGCGCATACCAGTAATCAGTAATACGAAGGCAGCAGGTACTTTTATTTATTTGATCCATCCGAAATCCAAATGTGTTCCTTAGCAATTATTTTAGTTGTTACTAATAAACTACTTAAAAACGATGGCCTTGTATTTATTATCAACTTGACTAAAACCTTGCTAAAACTATTCTCTTTTTTATACATTATAATGTATACTTATTTAAGTAATATTACAAAGTAAAAGCTAAACAGCTTTTATGGTTTATATATATATGCTGCTACAGTGCGTACAAATAAAATAGGACAGCAAGGTATTTTGAAAGCGCAAAAGTTATTTCATTAGATTTATCAGATAGGTATTTATGTAACAGTGTCGGGACGTGAAAATTGGCCGCCATCAACCATCTGAACCATCAGCCGAAAGTGCTCATAAGGTTACTAGACAAGAGTGCAGTGAAAGAAATGCATCCTGTTTTTATTGCATGGAATTTTACTTTCTCCATGATATTTAATAGATGTGGCGAAAGTAAAATTTGAGTCTTCATTTCAATAGAAATAAAGGACATGCATAAAATTTTTTTTAAATCAAAATTTAAAATGTGAAAATGAGTAGGCTTTAACAAGGACCCAATATGAAGGTTTGACGCCTAAAATTCAACGAAGTTTCTACTTTATACCAGTGTATAAAAATTTTTTTGACATTTTGTTATATGGGAAGTTTTGTAGGACTTTGATGTGTTTGCCCTATACCAAACCACTTGCTATTTCTTTCCTATACAAGAT